>QGMF01000077.1:0-73877 GCA_007821475.1 Lachnellula arida | reverse complement strand
GTTACAGCGCTGGAGGTTGTAACCATGATAACACGTGACTATACCACGTGTCCTCCAAGCGAAGTTGGTATAAAACCACTTCTCTGTTCTTGATACCAAGCTTCTCTCTTTAGCTTTGTATTCTAAGTTACAAATCGACATTACGCTTCCCAGTTGAGGCCTCTTTTCTCGTGCTGTTACAATAATAAAGATTAGAGAGTTAGATTAAATAGAAATATTAGTATATAAAAAAGAAGTCAAGTTATAAATTAGAATTTAAGTATTAGATTAGAATTTAAAAGTTCTAAAAAATTAAATTATAAAGAAATATTTATATATACTTAAAAGTAAGCTAATAAAATATTTCTAAAATAAGAATTATACTTTAATCTAGTACTAAATAGTAGTTAGATATTATAATTAAAAGTTATATTTTTTTATTTTTTATTTTATATCTCTAATATATTAATAATTATCTTAGATTACTTTAGATAGTAAATAATAATTATTATACTTCTTAAGATTTAATATATATTCTTAACTTTATATAGTTATTAAAGTTTAATTACTAGTAGACAGATTAGAAACCACTCGGATATACTACCTATAGTAATATTTCTTTTTAATTTGCTGCTCACGGAGGAAGACGCTATATAATATTACCAGAGATCATTTGCCTAGCAGTCTGTTTGCTGCCCGCTCGCCGCTAAGCACCGCCGCTTCCACGCCCGCATGGGCGAAATAATCACCAGCGAGAACAATACCCTTGGGCATTTCGGCATGCAGTGAGTTCAAGGTGGCAAAGTGGCCCGGCGGCGAGAGCGAAAGCCCACGCTTGTAGTGGAACATCTCGATGAAGTCCGGTTCGGGGGCAGCGCCGAAAACCTCTATAACCGCCATCAGCGCTTCACGCTTAATGTCCTCGTCGGTCATCTTCGCCAGCGGCGGCGTATAGAAGTACACGCCGACCGCTTCGCCGCCGGGGGGGACCGAATTGGGATGGCGACGGCTCAGCAGCACGCAAGCGCCCCAATTCCTCAGGTCCGTCGCAGGCAGAGCGACGGAGGCAGGGAATTTTGGCCAGGGGTTTTTCTTGTAGCAGAGCTGGACGTGCGCATATTCGGAGTAGCGGCAGTTGCGAAGCTTGGCTACCGAATCGGGTTGGATGATATCAGTAAGGAGATCGGCTGCCACTGCGGGCTCGGGGGCCATCACCACGCCGTCCACATCATAGGATTTGCCGCCAGCGTCGACCGTGTAGCCGCCGCCATTGCGGACACGAACAGCTTGAACGGGACAGGACAGGTGGAGATCGAGACCGGGCGTCCCCTCGACAAGCCATTCACTGAACTGCCCGACCCCCTCCGGCGGCACCTGCAGCGACAACTTGTAGAATTGCTGAATGACCCCTTGGAACAGCGGGGTCGATTGCCAACTCAGCGGAACCGCGTAGAGGAAGCCCATATACGGCAGAGCGAGATAATTCGTACCCTTCTTCCCGAGCACCCGGTCGGACCAGGTGTCCAGCGTCTCGCCGTGATCGTACAGGGCGAGCTCGGCGCCATCGAAAAGCGACTTGGGGCCAGGTGAAAGCAACTGCCGGAGGACGCCCACCGCGATTTTCAACCGATCGAAGAGGTTGAACACCGGCATCTTGATAAAGCTCGTGACGTCGTCGAAGCGCGCGGTGTAGCGCTGACGGTCCCAGTCCACGACATGCGTGGTGGCTTTCCAGGGCACCATGTCCTTGTCATGGCCGAGTTCCTTCAGAATCGCATTGGTGCGAGGGTAGATGCCTCCCATCAGGAACAGGGCGCCCGTCCCAAGATTGAAGCCTTCCTTGCGAATCTGGCTGGTGCGCCCGCCGATTCGATTATCGCGGTCGAAGAGGTGCACGTCGCACCCGAATTTCCGCAGCGTATAGGCGGCCGTACAGCCGGCTGGTCCGGCACCGATAACTGCGACTCTCATCATGTAACTGTAGATAATATTGGAATTATGCCCATTGGGTTTTGTAGCAATAGGTTATGTATCGCTACCGCCGGCGAATGCCGAATGCCAGGGTTTAAATTTCATTTAGGGGGGCACCAGGGGGGGCGAGGGGTTTTTCGGTCTATTTTCGCGTATTTTGCCCCACGTTCGGACTTATGAGAAATTACCCCGAGTAGAGTTTCTATCTACTTTACTCTTTATATCGAGAAATCGATGCAAGGTGTATTACGGGTACACCTATATCGAGGCTTGAGGACCTTTCTTCTTAGGTTGCGCGCTATCTATTACAACGAGTCCTCTGAGTGGGTTACTTGTCTAAGCCTGCAGGCTAGTCAGGGTTCCATGGGATCGCTGTTGTCAGGAGTTCGGGGAAACTTTCAGCTTGAATTACTGTCGGCCGGCGATTTAGCTGTACCCTTATTTTGGGGTGCGAAAAGGGAGGGAGATTCTAGATAGCCGATAGAAAAGTTCAAGTGGTTTCGGGTAAATTTTCGTATGACGAGAGTTCCATTTCCATTAAATGAGTAAAGACAAAGATGGCTATGAAAATATTCATTGCCTTGGAGCAAAATAGATGGTTGATCCAGCTGGCCCACCTCTTAGATGATGGCATACTACACCGAAGATAGTTGAATTGATCACATCCTTACTTAATCTTTCGTCGTCAAAGGAAATTGCTTGGTAATATCTCAGCAACAATTTGGCCAGACCGTGAACAAGCGGCAGTTCCTCCAGAGGCCCAAGGCTTTGCGCCATCGCCGACATTAAAAAGATTCGCTACAGGGGTGGTCTGCGGTTGATCAAAACCAGAGACAGCACGCTGCGCAGGCCATTCGTGGGCAGTGACATCGATAGCCAAAATTTTTGCCTCGTCAACAAAGCCTGGAAAGTTATCACGTAAATCGTCAAGCAACAGCTCCTTTTCCTTTTCCACATCGAACGGACCTGTCGCCGGGATGGGGACAGAAGCACCGCAATAGAGGTACCATCCCTTGGGACAACGGTGAAGCTCGGGGGCACTGAAGTTTCCAGCGTAGACCATGCGGCGGGATTTGCTGAAAATAGCAAGACAGGGAAAAGTGGCCAGAGGCTTCTGACTTGCAAAGTGAACGGTAATGATAGCCGCGGGATTGTCCTGACGCTCTACTGCCTCGGCGTAGCCATCCGGGAGCCGGTTGGCACCGGCGAGACGGGCTGTTGCCAGGGGACCGGTGTTACTTACAGTCACTTTGGATAACACCTCGACCTCGGATCCATCTGCTTTCTGGACTATCGCACCTGCCACAAGTCCGTCAGGGCCAAAGGTGAGCCTGGACACAGTGGAATTGAGCCAGACCTCCCCACCGGAGGCCTCAACATAGTTTGTTAGAGGCTTCCAGACTTCGATAGTGCCGCCTGGGGGAAAGCCGATTTTTTTAAAGGACGTGTCCTTGACGAAATAGTGCAAAAAGACTTGTGCTGGGATAACGTCGCCTCTTGCGGCAAACATAGCCCCGAGAGCGTTGTCGATCAGGTCGTGAACCGTCTGGCTGCGCGTGAATTTGTTGAGCCATGAGCGAGTAGACTCACCTTCCTTGGGGAGCAGCCACGGAAGGACCCGGAGCATGGAGGCAAAGACACTAGGTCCGACGTCACGAAAAAGGCCAACGAGGCCCTCAACGAGGTTGACGTCGCGGTCGCCATAACGTAGAATTGTGGCTCCGCGTCCAGGTTCGTGGAGGTTCAGCTGCAGCCCGAGAGCCTTGTACGTGTCGGCCACTGCGCCGTCGGACTCAATCACCAGAGCGCCTGTGTTCACAAGAAACCCGTCAATTGGGCGCGTGGAAGCACGACCGCCGATGCGTTCTTTCGCCTCGACGATGAGCGTGCGATAGCCCTTGCTGGCAAGTAGAGCAGCAGTAGACACACCGCCAGTACCTGCTCCAATGACAAGAGCATCAAATTGGTTGCTTGATGCAGATGTGCCCGGCGCAGCCGATACAGCAGAATATGCTACTCGACATGTGTTGTTGACCCGCCTCGTCGCCAGAAGCACCGGGATCTTTGCTAGTGGTTGATGGATGACGGGCTTGCGTGAAGTTAATAGCAGCTGCCTTGCTATCACGTAAGAGTGCATTGGTGTTTGTTGGTACAGAGGACAGATGATCTAGAGCGCAATTGAAAGATTTCTTGGAGGTGTATGAATATGTCGCGAGTGCAAGGGGTTATGTGAGAACGCAATGTGTATGTGTGGATATGGATATGTAACCGGCCCCTGCATTAACTTAGTCAATTCCGGGCCCGCAGCGCAGCGCCGGCCCGACACCTACTCCGCTGCCCCTTTCCCGACACGGGGAAATCTTATACGGCACTTTCAAAAGCGTAGGTTTTTTGTGTTAGCATAACGCTGGCTGCTGATCCTACACTGGGCCACTGTAATGGGGTTTGGACAGCTACTTGCAGCTTCTTTATCTCTACTGTATCTGCATTCAAGGAACTAGAGCAAGTCCACTCATATCCCATGTTCAACACGTGGGTGAATTCATCCGCTCTATTCCTCGGTTTCATTCCCCAATTCGATCCATCATGTTGTCATTCATATTCACCTCTTTGCACAACACACTTTCCTTCGCAGGAACAGAAAGTACATAGAGATCAATCCCATCAAGGTGTTAACAAAACCCCTCCCTGGCCGCATTTAATACAACGCGCCTTGAGTGCTTCGGCTCTCTAATTTGAACGACAGTAGTAACAATGACCTTTTAGCGGAGCGTTGACGAACACTTCAAGTGTATTAGAGCCACGCTCAAGCCACACATGTTACTCGCCCAACTGCCTGGGATGCGATGTGCAACAAATTTAACTCTTTCTCACGGAAATTGCAATCATTAAGACCCCAACGGCAATTATGGATGCTAGCCAAAAGGACGAAACTTATAATACTTACACCGACTCTCTTCTGCTTCCTCCTGGACCGTTGCGTACCTACAAACTTTTGTGGTTGGGATACTAGTCTAGTCGATTGTCTCGTCATGGGGTTCAGCTTCAAATGCCTAATAATATATTATATTAGAATGTGGTAACCAAGCAGTGGAAGTAAAGAGGGCATAGATTGATCAAAGGGAGATGCGGTCGCGACTCCAAGATTTGGGAGCAGACTCGAGCCATTGATTCCAGCATGGAGAGAGATGCCGAGAGAACAAGTCTGGAAATCGTAAAACGAATTATAGGGAACGGCAAAAACATACTTGACTCTTCTTACTGTGTTCTCGGAAAAAGTAAGACAAGGGGAGTGTACGGCGGACATAGCTGTCAAGATTATCACGCACACAATAACGGAGTTGAAGGGGATGCCCTGGAACTCTATACTAAATAAACCTGTTACCAAACTCAAGGCTTTTGTTCGAACTTTAATGTGTGCCTAAATAGTGGAAAGAATACAGCAAAAGGGGAATTGTTTGCACAGTACCCCGCTCCTTTTCTGGTACTTCAACCTTCGACAATTACTTGCAGAGCCCATTCAACCTACAGATGCCTCTGATTCAAGCAAACTACAAAATTATCTGGGGCAATGCGGACTACGACCTCTCGAGACAGACGATTGGGTGACCTATGCTAATGCCTTCAACCGCTTAGTTGTCAGCGAACCCCCAGAGCAGAGTTTGGAGGCACTGAGACGCTGATCACACGTATTTAGCAGGAGAATGAACAAAAAGAATTCTCTCACAGACGACTAGCATCAGAAGATCCCATCTTAGGGTATGAATGAAGATTGATAGTTCTCTGGAGGGTGTCCAGCTGTCTTCGTAGCGCCAAACGCATCATCTAGCATACTCGGGAGCTTATCCTCTGACAATAGAGCCACCGAGTCTAGGTGTGACATGAAGTCTTAAGTCTATCTCGCGGCTTTCGAGTGGTTTAACTGCCGTCTTTTCGTCCTTGTGGGTCTATTGTCATTCCAGCCTGGATAAAATGGGTGCATTGTACTGCATTTCTCTGATTCGCAGCACAGGAAGAGAAAGACGAATAGGAGGAGAAAGGAATGGATGCAAGGCTGTGGAGTACAGAGTGTGGAGTGGAATACATAGGGTATGCAATTGAATTAACAAGGCTGTTTGTCATATGCAGCTTGATTTGAAAAAGAGAAGTGAGATTTTGGTGGGGCGGGCTTTGCGCTCCTCACTAGTTGATTTGTGAGAGTGGAGGGATAAATGGATAACCTAGAAATGATATGGCATTATTGCGAGATAAATCTGATTATTTCTTGTTGAAATATTCCAAAGGTGAATGAAAATAGTAAACATTCGACAGATTACATCGTGGGGTATCCCCCTGAGTCCTCCCCCCCGCCCCCCAACACTGCTGCAGATCCCGCTAATTTTAGGGGCTCTGACCCTACGTACATTATAACCTCCCAACAAACTGTGTTTAGTCTCTAGTTGCTGCATGTCTAATAAGGCCTCCTAGCCGCAACTCGAATGGTGTAGTAAATCGCTATTCTTGCGTGGCAACGTCTTCCATTTGCTTAGTGTTCTCCTCCTTTGGATGTCCTGAACTAGGGAAAATATCGACAATCCTCTCTCCACCCACTGGCTCTGATCGTATAGCCCGGTAGAGACAGAGAGAGTCAATGACAAGCTGGATACAGAATATGCTTCCAGCCATCCAGAATGTCATGCCTCCATTCCACGCGAGAGGCCCGGACCTGACGCAATGCATAGCGATCGCTGGTGCGAACAATATCGGCACCATCAAGTTGAGTACAGCAATGAACTTAGGGAACAGCGGATTAGGCCGCTGATCAATTAAAATGGCATAGGCAAAGGCAAAGTTCTGTGACATAAACGTCGGCCATGGCATGAGAGCCGTAATCCAAAACAGGTCGTTAAATGCCTGTGTAATTTCCGCCGGACGCTCGAGGCGGTAAGCAGCAACTCCTAATATCATGCCCGGCATCATAAAGGTGAAAATGCCTGCAGCACCAGACGCTAGTTGAAGCGCGCTCACTGCGTAATGGAGGTTTGGAATGCGACGCATTTGCGCTGATATGGCAGCCGTGAGGGGGAGATAAAACATCCCAGAGAGTAACATCATGGCGGATCCTGTTCGAATGCCCTTCTCATGCTTCAAATAGTGTGCAACCGTCTGATCCGCTGACCACCGTGGGTTTGTAGGAGGGAGAAAGCCTGCAGCGACGAAGGCAAAGAAGAAGAATGCCGAACATAAAACACCGGAGATAGCGCAGGCATACTGAAAGTTTCGAGGAGACAACACGTGAGACTTTCCAATTCTCTCGAGCGTCCTCTCGGATGCACGGTATAAGTTCTTCGCCATTTGGTTGTTTTATATGCTAACGAGAATGGCAAGAAAGAGAGAGCCGATAGATTTGATAAGAAAGAGAGAATAAAGGGAATGGAGGAGAGTTTATATGTATATATTAATCTTTTAGTGAATAATGATCGCCTAACGGATACTGTATATAGTTCTAAAATTTTCGGACCGCCATATCCGAGCTCTTTACTGTCCGGAGTAGCTTTCTACTCTCCGAAACTAATGCTATTAAGTTATCGGCAATGACCGGACTTGTTTCCCTCTAACCCGCACCCCCGCATCCCATCCCCCGCATTGCTCGGATTACGAGCCCGGGAGCAAAATCCGTGGATATGTTTAAGAGAATAAGTCTTGACCAGAATTGTTAGTCGTTATTACAGGCAGTAATATAGATAAGCTTTGACTACTGCGCAAAACACTTCCAAAAAGGAACCAATACTAAGATTGCAGGTCAAAGCGCTTATCTAACTATATATGCATAGGCACAAGAGGTCACATATCACGTCCTGTGACAGTCGTAATAGTAGCGTAAATACGAATCGGCATATAAAAATCCACATAGCTGGAAGACCTCAAATGTTGCTTCCTTGTACGAGAGCCTAGAGGAAATCAAATAAGTCTACTAACGATCAAAACAGGTAGCTAAAGAGAGAAGAGAAGCTATCTAAAGTGCGAATATCCCTTATAATACATCGCTAAGTCTCGTTTAGGGGTAAAGGGGGTTAACCAAGACTATATGCATAGGATACCCGTGAAACTTTGCTGAATTGTTTCTACTTTACACTTTAGGTACCGGTAAGCTAAACTATAAAGATTCTAAAAGCAGCTACCTTTTGTCCTACCTAATTCTGCGACAAGGTCCTCTCTATAAGTGATATCCGTGTCCCGGGAACGAAGAATAGTCCGCAACGAAGCATGCGATCCTGCAGTTACCTTTATTATTCCTATGAGACTAGTAGTAGTCTGTTATAAGAACGCGGGGCGACGAGATAGTCGGTCATAATCTGGGCACTGCATGTGATATAAGGCATTTCTGGTCCGCAGAGCCTTTGTTGGGGGTAAAGGTATAATATCCGATTATCTTCATCTTATGGTAATTTTATATCGACTAGAGAAAGCAGTATACCCAGGTGCACGGTTTACTATCGTTGGCGAGTTATTAAAATAAATAATACAGATGAACCTATGTATTTTCGCTCTCAACATGTACACCTCGGAGCAAAACCGTCCTTGTTTCCTAATAAGACGCAAGTCATGTCGGACGAAGGGAATTTTTAAGAGAATTTCCATTTAACAGCCCAGCTATACAAGCGTAGAGATCTCTGATCCATTTGCTAATTGCTCAGGTTAATGGAAGGGGGCATCCTAAATTCGTGAATGACTCGCCACCAATCGCCGTGAGTACGGCTTGAAGAGCTTCAACTGTGGGTGTGATGAAGCCATTCAGGCTGGAGGGAATGGGACCAGAAACAAGCTGGTACAACAAACACGCCACGGCGGATGGTTGATCCGCAGTGAGGTTGCCCCCTTGGATATATGGAGGGAAGTCAATACCAACGAATGTGCCATTGACGTTTCCTCCAAAACCAACCGGGTGTATGGCGTACATCTCGATGATTTGTAATGCAACGTCAAGTAAAGTGTACGGCGTCAGTCTCGAGGTCCAATTTCCGGGGATACGCTCGGGAACATGACTCCACGTTCCATTTGATTGCTGCTCCGCACCAAAGCTTGCGACACACATTAGCATCTGGGTCAATAGTAAGTCTCTCAAGATGGTACCCACAATGTCGCGGTATTCTGGAGGTTGGGCTGATAATCATCAGTCCCAGACGGGAAGAGCTCGTAGACAAACGAAGCGGCACCATAGGTAAATATGCCAAGAGGGCCAAAGAACCTACGGAAATGTGTCAGTATAGAGTTCACAATCGATTGAGGGAACTTGCAGTTGCGGGTTGTCAAGCCTGCTTTGAACATATCGCTGGTATCGAAACTCGCCAAGCCCCTCGAAAGAAAAATTGCCACCCGTAGTCTCAGCCATCATGCCAAACAAAGTGCCGTTGAATGAAAAATTGTCACCGTCCCCCAGGAAATAGTCATCGCGGGTGAGAGAAGTGTCTGCTTCAAACTTGTTGTGACCGTCCAATCCTGGCTCACTGCCAGTGAGCGTTGGATCGACTGAAGTACGCGTTGTAGCATCACAACCAATTGATAGCTTCGCAGTAACGATATCGCCGTCGGCGATGTCAATTGCGAAAACAGCGAGGAAGTTAGCAAGGTCGTATCCCATGTTGTAGACGTTTTGAACTGCATCGATCAACTCGGTGTAGTTGGTCACGCCATCTCGAGCAAGGAACCCATCTACGCATATTCAGCTAGGGACTATTATCGCAGGCAAGACGACGTACGGTTAGCCGCTGCATTCAATCCAGGGCAAGGTCCCCGGATATCTGTATCAGTTGGAGCGACGAATTGGTGATCGGTGTCATTTGGGGCTGGGACCTGATAGCCTCCGATGCCCGTGCCTGGCAAACCACCCTTTGCTCCGTTATATGGGCTTGCTCAGTCAGATAGAGGATCTCAGTCATTACGTAGGTAGAGAACTCACAAAGCGTCGCTCACGGGCACAGCATCTTGATGATTCGGGTTGAACGGACAGGTATCTGGACCTCCGGGTTGACCACCACCACTCTAATAAAAGTTAGACTAACGACCTCGAACAATGGAGTTTTCAGGAAGAGATGTTTTGGCACGTATAGCTATCTCCGTAGGAATAAAAATTGGTAGACAGAAGGCACAGCGGAATATCGGACTCGGAAAGAAAGTTCATACCTGTTGTCTCTTGAGGAGGTGAGTGTTCTTGATCCCAGGCTGCTCTGAAATGAAAGGAAACGCGGCCACCAGACCTGGCATCAATCGAACGACCTGGAGCAACTTCATCTTGGAGCGATTTGACCAGAAATTGTGAAAAAGATGCAGACGGCCTTTTGACATCTCACCGACCCAGCCCTGGGCCGCTGACCATCTCTACCATCTGCCGAGACACCCACGAACAAGACGTCGATCGATGGCAAGAAATACTGGTATTCGGACATTGGGAGATTGGAAAGAGACATGTGGTTGAGTCCAGTCGAACTTCTCAGGCTTGCTGTTAGTCCGGCTGCAGCAAACTAACCTGATGTTGTGAAACTATTGACTAAAGCGCCTGAGCTTCCCCGCACATTGGACCAGTGCTATTCCAATGCCCTTGCACTTCCCCATGTTCTCTCCCACAATTGCATTTCAGCTTCCTATAATCGACCGAGGACTATTTCTGTCTTGACTTTTTGAACTCAGCCTCGGTAGCTCATGAAGGCCGCCATGATCATGGTTACGTGCCGGGTCTTGGTGGCGCTCCTTGTTGGCTGCTCGTACCTCGACTGCACATCCCCCTTCTCACTCATCGGAGTCGACCCCTGCCTGTTGATATCATGGTTGGAAAGCGGAGGGAAATTTAAAAGAAGTGAAGTAGCCACAAGACTCTGGTGGTCGTAAATTACGTTCGCTGGCAACGACAGACACCATGAAGCTGCTAAGCATCATTGTGGTGTTGCTTCACGTGACCCCACCACTCGTCAATGGTGCTCCAACCGCTACCAACGCCTCTACCAACGCCTCTCTCGAATATGAGTACATTGTTGTTGGCAGTGGTGCTGGAGGAGGACCACTGGCGTGTAGGCTGGCAATGGCCGGTCATAGCACGCTCCTGATCGAATCTGGGAACGACCAGGGTGGGAATGTCAACATCTCAGTTCCTGGCTACCAAGCAGTAGTCACCCAGGATCCCAAGTTGAGATGGGACGTCTTTGCCAACCACTATCAGAACCAGACCAGAGCGAAAAGGGATCCAAAGTACACGTACCAAGTTGGTCCATACCAATATTATGTCGGTCCCGATCCACCTTCAAACGCAACAGAACTTGGAATTCTCTATCCGCGCGCGGGCACACTGGGAGGGTGTGTCACCCACAATGCTCTGATCTGGATTACCCCTCAGTATGACTTATTTCCTTACCCATTCCCCAAATTTTCAGGAGTCGGGAGTCATCTGGGATAGTCGCGGGAGTTTCTTTTTTACTACTTTCTCGGGAGCAAGACTACTCTCGTACTCTCGGCTGCTTTGATTTCTCGTCGAGTTACGCAGCTAATAAGCCTATAGCGCAAGTGACTGGGACGGAATTGCGCAAATTACTGGTGATGACTCTTGGGCAGCGACGAACATGAACCAGTACCTCGACAAGGTCTACGAATGGCTTCCCACCGAACCTACTGATCCAACAATCCTTCTCAATGACACGATGCTAACTCAGCATCTCGTTGGCGGTGCTGCTGTGATGGGAGTCGGCCCCGACCCTCTCAACGCAATCACGGGCCTCGCAAATACTCTGCTAAATGATCCCAACAGCCAATTGAATCCAGCTCGTGATTCCACCCAAGGGTTCTTTCAAATTCCTCTCATTATGAAAAATGGAACCAGGACAGCCGTGCGTGATTTCATTGTCTCGACAGTGGCTCAAGGCTATCCTCTCACCGTTCGCCAAAACTGCCATGTCACCCAGATCAACTTTAACACCTCTGGAAGCACTCCAATAGCAACAGGAGTGAACTTCCTCGACGGGGAGTACTTATACAGCGCTAGTCCTTTTAGTGGTGGTACAAGCACTCCTGGCACTGCAATCGCAACCCAAGAGCTGATTATTGCTGCTGGTTCTTTTAATACACCCCAGCTACTCAAATTAAGTGGTATCGGCGCTTCTGAGGAATTAAATAACTTCAATATTTCCGTTATCAGCAACCTTCCTGGCGTCGGAACCAATATGCAGGATCGGTATGAGATTCCAGTCAATGTCAAACATGGAAACGACTTTCAGATTTTGGAGGGCTGCACGTTTGATGGCAAGGCGCACGACATCTGCCTTCAGAAGTGGCAGGATAATTTAGATATCCTTGCCCAGCGTGGAGCGTATGCAACAGATGGCCTTGCTGCCACTATGGCAGTCAATTCTGATTTCGCGTCGACATCGGACATCGATCTATTCATCTTCGGTGGTCCAGTTGATTTTACCGGGTATTTCCCGCAGTGGGGCGATGCTGCAGTCGCAGACCACCAGCACTTCTCATGGTATACGTTGAAGGCACATACACGCAACCGAGCCGGTACAGTTGAGCTGAGGTCCACCAATCCGCTTGACACTCCGATTATTAACTTCAATTACTTTGACACCGGTACGACAGCTGGCGGTGCTGATCAATTGGATCTCGATGCTATGATCCAAGCTATCAACATGTCACGTCAAGCTTTGGAGGAATACTCCGTTTATTCTCTCCTTGGCGGTGATAGCTTTGTTGAAGAGAACCCAGGACCATCAGTGACTTCACCTGACGATATAGGGCAATACATTAAGGATCGTGCTTGGGGTCACCATGCTTCTTGTACTTGCCCTATTGGCGCTGATGATGATATAAACGCGGTTCTCGATTCTGAATTCAGGGTTAGAGGCGTGGAAAATCTCCGTGTAGTTGATGCCAGCGTCTTTCCTAGCATTCCTGGCATCTTTATCCAAGCGCCAATCTTTATGATTAGCGAGAAGGCTGCCGATGTTATTCTGAATTGATGATAACAAATAAGAGTAGCTCTAATAAATTAACAAGAACACGATTACATTTTTACGGGAAGATGATCCAAGATTTCGAATGTTCTAAGTGAAACACTTCTCACATCCTATTTCGGTATCGCAAGACTGTTCCTTCTTTTGTATTTAGCTTGAGCATAGATCTTTACTTCCTTTTAACTTACTGCCTCGAATATTAATCATAAGTATTATTATTATTTTTCATCCTTATTTATAATTCTCGTTACTGATTTATTCTTAGGGCTAGGGGTTAGGGTTACAGGTATGTTTACCAACAATGTTGCTGACCTGATCGGATGGGAACGTTTTTCAGACGAGCTTTTAGAAGAAATCGGTGCAGCCAAAGTCTCACAAGAGCCGGAAGGGTGGCCTACGATGGAGTATATCAATACAGTAAGCTGCTCATAATCCTGCAGTCATATGCATGTCTTTTTAACTCTGACCTATAGCCTGGCTATATCAGAAACTTCTCAGAATCACTGTTAACTCAGCCGGTAACACTTAATGACCAATACTATGCTTCAGTTTTAGGCGTGCTGGTGTCCCCACAATCGAGAGGAAATATCACTCTAGCCGGTGTAAGTGACATAGGCACTATCAAACATTTAAAACAAAGTCGAGTTCGCTAACTAGGCTTACGTCTCCATCAGCTCAAGGCTATCACGCTTCCTAACATCAAACCGAACTGGCTACCGACCCAGCCGACGAAGCGGTCGCGGTCCAGCTCTTCAAGCAAATGCGGCAAACACTGTCTTCCAAAGCTATGTCCCCTATAATCACAGGGCCAGAATTCTATCATGGAGCGGCCGTTCAGACCGACGCCGACATCCTCGACTGGGTGCACAATAACGTCATAACGTTATGGCACCCAGCTTGTACCTGCGCGATGTTGCTCGAGGACCAAGGCGGGGTCGTGGATCCTGAGCTGAAGGCAGCTTTGGAGAATTCAAGCCGCGCCATTTTAGAGTTCAGTATACTTTTTGCTGCTTCCTCGAGCCTTATCAACGGGATACTTCTTGCGCGTGATTTCGAGCTTCTCCAGCACGATTTGCTCAGGATCGGCTCCGATGCGAGCAGCGAGAAGCAGACAGTAGGTCAGTACGTCCGCAAGTTCTTCACGTACACGCTTCGGGTCAGCTTCAGCGCCCCACTGAAAGCACTCGAGTAGCTCGCCGGCTTCGATCGCAACGCTCTTGGCGAGGTTCTCCGGAGTGTGGAACTGCGCCCAATCGCGTTCAGCGACGAATGCCGCGAGGGTGTCGAGGACTGCCTTGCTAACCATGAGTTCACAGTAGAGACGAGTGTCGTCCAAGCCTGTGTCATCATAAGTAAGTCTCTAGAAACGCCCTCTTCGCAAACCATACTTGCCAATGAGAGCTATGTCCTGAGTCGATTGGTTTACGGTAATATCGGGGGGGCACTAGCCAGAGTCGATAGCACGACAGTACTATTTGGGGGAGTAGGACTAGTATCGAGGAAAATATCATATAATTGTGGAGGATGCAATTCAGAACCAGATTACTAGAATGTTCTACAAAGGGCAAATGCAAACCTCAGGTGTTAGAACAAGCTAGCACAAAGATGATAATAAATAGAGGCAATGCCAGCGTATGAGGTGATAAGCATATATTGTGTTGTGTGTAGAGAGTTAAGCTCAGACCCGGTGAAGAGTTTTATCATTGCAGCAGCTTATGTAAGCAGCTAAATTCAACATCAGGCAGAAGTTCATTTTTCTCACGTGCTGCAATATAAATAACGCCGATAGCCAGCTACGTGACCAAATCCTTAGGTAGAAGGTAAAACGTACGAGGGGACGAAAACATTGTCTTCCTTTATTAGGCTCTCCACGGGCAACAAATTCTTAAGTTTCGCTGTCACTGCGAGCCTGTATAGTAAGATCCGCGGCTTTCTCCGCCATCATATAAATCGTCGACTGCGGGTGTCCTGTTGCACCGTTAGCATTTCCTGCATGCCAATACCAAACCATTGGAGTTCGAGCTAGCTTACCGGGTGGCAACTTGGGGAAAGCGCTCGCATCTCACATTCTCCGACTGCGTCAGCACCTCGAAACACCCGCGAAACAGCACCTCAAGAATATTCACGTTATCATCGATGAAAAGTTCAACAAGTCGGTCTGCCTTGACTTAGAGTCCTACCTCATCAAAATGTTGGCCGGCGACGGTGCTAATCGGGTGCTCAACAGAAATAACGGGATCACGGAATCCAAACACTACCAGCGCGAGACGTATCGCAAGAGCTTCCGCAATATCTTCGAACCACTCAAGGCTAATAGCGTCTTCACGCGAAGTATCTCCGAAATCGAAAACAGCGACCCATTCAAGTTGTCACCATTCAAAGCACTGACGAAAGATTAAGCAATTTCGGTAAAGGAAATCGTTAAGGGGTTTCTTATAGACGTCGAAAGAGGCGCCAAAAGCATGATTGTGATCCAGGGCGATCCGGGCACTGGCAAGACAGTCGTGGCCACATATATAATCAAACTACTCGTCGACATGCAGACATCCACTTTATATTAACTTTGTAGGGCACCAAGGTACTAGTTTGGGATCTAAGCCGGGTTATATAAATCTGTAATTTGTATTTATAGTGGGAGATAGTTGAGTGAGGAAGATGTTATTTGAAAAATGTTTATTTACATAGGACTTTCCTATGATTATATCTATCAATAGTATTATCTTTCTGAAATAAGCCTAACAGACTCCGGGGTCCCCTCATTGCGGAGTGCCGAATTGAACTAACTTAGGAGCCTTATAAAAGAGAATAAGGAGTTTTAGAATAAGTAAGTATTTTTAGGCTTTAGTTAATTAGTATTTATTCTCTCGTCTTCCTTATTACTTTTACTTATCTACTAGATATTAACCGGACGCTTTGAGGTATTACTTAATAAGTATAATAGCTAGAGGAAATATAGGAAAACTAATTGAGAAGTAATAGCAAACAAATAAGTTTAGAGGTAACTATTGCTCTCTCTACTGTTTCTCCGCCTCCTTCTTTAAATCGATATTAAACTTTCTAAACTGTTTCCAAGTAACCCAACCCAAAGGCAACCACGTACTAAGCGCCCACGCCATGACGCCTACAAAGTTCTCCTCATGCGCTAGTATCGTCCCTCCCTGCGAAGGTTCGATCCGGAATACACGCGTACCACGGAATAGACTATCAATCGGCGGACCGGACCGGCCCGTCCAGGACAGAATACTAGATGTGCATTCCTATCTATGAGCGGGAGGATGATATGCCTGGTGGTGCGGAAAACCTTACTATAATGTCGGCGACGAAAGGCACGCCGTTCATCAAACCACTAATTGTACTATTCTGCTCAACCTTTTTGGAGGCGCTGTCTACTTTCATTTCGGCCATGAAGCTGCTGTGCCATTTTGGGAAGCTTGGGAAGTCGAGAAGCTAAAGTCGACCTCAATTAATCAGCTATCTCTAGGGATATATAGTTCCAAATTTACAGAAAAGTATTGTCTTTGAAGATGGAGTAGAGAGCGGCTTACAACGTTTCTCACACGCTCTGGAGACGCCTCTATCTCGATTGAAGTTTTGATCGATGTGCGGAGCATAATGCAGCTATGTGTTTACTTCTATATTTGGATTATAACTATATAAGTGATAAAACCACGGAAAGAAATCAAACGAGATTCACCTCACTCACAAATATAGATTCGGGGACCATTTTACTTCCGCGTGAATGGGCCGGAAAATTAGAGCGACTGCTTTATCCCTGGCCACTTAAATCTCTCAGCATATACCTACAGACGTAATTTTGCATGTGGAATCCTTGGCGCAGTCTTTTACTAGTACTTCCTTCTCTATGATATTCCTCTATGCATGCAGTGTAGTCACATCTGCTTTGAAACGGCAATCCCCGCGATGCGCCTCGGCACTTCTAAGACGTTACATCGGTAAATAGTGCGACAAAATGGTACTCTGTAGTGGATGACTTGCTGTTTCCCCACTTCTATACAAGGCGTATACCCCCCTGAGATAGTACTCCGATCTAGTCCCATTTAAAATACCCTATTATCGGGTGGAATACTTCTATCCTTAGTAATAACATATAAGCTATAACTACTATCTCACTTAATTCATCTAATAATAATATTATATACTAAACTCTAATAAATTTTCCGTTCTTGCATGAAGACTTTAGAAGATTCGTAGGGCATCTGGAAAGTTTCCCAAAACCATCTATGCTGCTCGATTCCCTCCTCTATCCGAAAGTTATAATTATTAACTAGATGCACGACCGCCATTTTTATGACCAGAGAAGAATGCCACCTTCCAGGACTGGTACAAGCAGCGCGTCAAGTCAGCCATTCCACTTACGAAGGAAAGTGATAGAAGACACTCACCACATCTTGGATCCCAGTCCCCAGATCGGAAAGTCTTTCGAACCATCAGTAAAAGTGGTTCCTCGCATGTCAAGGCCGTCAGCTTTGCAAAGTATATCGGCGGCAACTGGCTCTTTGACGAACCGAAAGCCATCAAAGTCGTTGGGCTGCGGATACTTGGATTCATCGTGCATGAGGTCCCAAGCTGGAACACAGGCAATCTGACCCAACTCGACGTGGGCGCCCCCATTTAAAAAGTCGTACGGCTCGAGGGCTTTTCGACGGACGCCCACTAAATCGGATTACATTAGTTATCTTCTCTCTGCATTCAAGGACAATGTACTTTGGTCTAATGGATTCAATCGCACAGATTCCTTGATAAAGCTATCAACGAGTGGCAGGTTGGTAATAGCTTGGTAGTCAAGCTCCGGCCCTGCTCTTTCAAGCTCTTTTCGAATCTCGGCCACATAAAGCGGCCGATTGCAGAGCTCGAGAAAGATGAATTGTAAGTTCTGCTCAAGTTAGGTAAGAAACACACTTTGTCGAGGGGAGAAATGAGTTGCGTACGATCCATGGCTGGTGGGAAGCGGCAAACCAGATGCCACAGAGGGCCTGTACTACTAGCTGAGGTGTCCAATAGTTTGACTCTTTGGATGCTTTCATCATATTATAGAGAAGGGTGTGCTGAAATGCATGAGATGAATGTGCTTCCAATCAAAATGTTTTCCCGGAACCCTCACCGATTTGAGTTTTTCCTCTTCAAGCCACACGCCGTGTTCTGGGTCAATGGCGGCCAGCATTCGCTTTAGAAGTATGGAAAGAGCATGACCGTTCTTAGTGATCTTGGAATAAGCAGTTCTGTAGTCGTTAGTGTGACTATCAAAGGTAATCAATTATGGTAATAGCATACGATTTCAAAAATGAAGGTACCATCGGCAGTATTGCCATGCACTTCATCGTATCAGCGTAATACTGTTGCAAAGCAGAGTAGAATCCAGGCTCGGAAGCTACCAACGTGTTAGAGCAGACCTATTAGTATAGCGAAAAGATAAACCCAAAGCCACCTACTTAACTTCTCTCCAAAAAAGTAAACACTTAGCATGCCAGTCGCAAAGTCTCTCATGATCGGGGCTATTTGAATAGGCGTCCAGTCTAGAGTAATATGTTAGCATGAATCTGAAACATTGTTTATTGATAGTAGATACCTCGGTCTGAAAGCTTTGGTTTGATCATTTCGATAGATGTTTTCTCTAGTCTTTTTTGTAGATATGGCTGAAGAGTATTGATTTGTCCTAGTCCAGTAACACGAATTGCTCTAGAGAAAAGCCGGTATCGAGCAGCAATCTGAGAGTTGGGATCCCATTTGTTCTCCGCGTCACTCATAGTGAACTGGAAACCAAAAATCTGTGGACATTCAGCAGGAGCAACGGCTTCCGGAGTATTGCTGGGGTTCTACATCGGCATAGACAGCTCTCTGAGAAAGTACAGACGCCTCGCTCAACTCCACCATAGCATTCGGCTGACGAATCACCACTGCTTGCTTTCGCGGGAGCGGGTTGTAGAATCTCTTGTTCCGCTAATAGTTTGCTGGTTAATTTGGGCCACTTTTCAGGCTCGAGGGGATTCATCACGTACAAAGTCATGAACAACTCGAGAAAGTGATCTCAAGCCCCATATTCTAAGACTGACAGGGGTCTTTCTCTGTGAGACTGAGATAGTCTTGAAAGGAGTATGCCTCTACCAAGAGTTATTATTTAATTTCATTTGTATATGTTGCGGAATCCACAAAACTTGCTGGTTTAGCCATCTTGTATGCTATCCAAGAAAGCAAAATAACAACCACTGCAAACGGGACCCAATAAGGGGTTGTAAAGACTGAGTGCTTAGTGTCAAGCTCCATGTCGACGTTGAATCAATGTCTTACTCGTATGATTATCAAATAGCAATCTATGGGCTGACATAGGGCGTGCACAAAGTTATTGAATTCACGGCTAGTTATATCATAGATTTAGTCACGGGGATGCATAGCCCAAATGTGGGTATGATCAATCAACCACGAATTGCAGTAAAGAGGCATCGAAGAAACAATTCACTGTAGTACCCTGAGCTTGGCGACTGCCGTTAGCTTCCCCTGGCCCTGGGCCCTTCCTGCAATGCACCTTCGAATAGCGCCACCAACCCAGGGTAGTATTCATATTTTAGCCGGCTGCAAGCAGCTCGGAGGCAAATATTCTGAGAATTGTAAAGGAAGGTTAAGCGTGCGATATAGCCCACGAAAGGCTGGACAGAAACAGCAAGAGCTGCGGGGGATTTACTATATTGTGGTTAACATTTTACGTTTCAAGTTACACGATATAGGAATAAGGATTTCTGGAATCATTTCTTCCGTAGGGTAGAATAATACTGCAAGTCTACCTCGAATCTTTGCAAATCGGTATAGCAAGGAGTACATTCACAGAGCTTATATTATTCCGTTTTGTTATAGAAAGATATTCCGTATTAACATGAAAGGGATTCCCCCTCCGCCCCCCCCCTCCTTTTTCCAGAAGCAAATTTACGGCTGTATATTAACTGCCGAGTACAGTCAGCTTACCTCGCTACCAACCTCCCCGAGAAAGGACTAGGGTGGATTCCGCGCCTTGTCATAGCATAGCTACTGAACCTTTTTTCCCTATTAGTGGTGCTAGGTTTATAGGTCACGGTGTGGCAACCCTCCCTCAAAAAACACGCATTCTTTACAGTATAGTGTTTTCAAAGACATCTATGTGGCGATTACTTCTCGGTAATCTCGTACAGTCCTGAGACCTCGTTGTTTTCTGTATGATTATACGCCCATGGCACTGAACAGGGGCTGCATGCAACCTGCCGAAGGACCCTGAAACTCCACGTCGCCCGCAAAGCACGTGGTCTTCTATTTTGAGCGCTAGAACGACGAACAGGATACCGGTATCTTCAACGCCAAAACCTTTCATCCTAAGGCCCTTTATAACGAGTGATCGCATCGTTTCTTGTGAACGTTATCTATGTCAACTGCAGTATTCTCCGCCGGCTATTAATATGTCTGGCGACGCAGGTTCTGTGAATCTTGATGGCCTTCCCGGTGCTCCTCCCCCGCCAGGAGTGACGCCTAATTTGATTAATCCGCCTACGATTGAAACTGCAGTCCTTACTAGCAGTTCAATATTCATGGGGATTATGCTCGTATTCTTTTCTATAAGGATATACACGAAGGTGAACTTCTCTAGCAAGCTCACTGTGGACGATTGTAAGTAAATACGTAGTTCCTGCCGGAAGACCTCGAGCTTACACCAACAGATACTTGTAGTATTAGTGTAGTAAGACTCAACATACGTCAATGTGTGGCTGGACGGACAGGAACTAAGATTTTCTCCACAGATATTAGCAACACTATACTATATACTCGTTGTACTTGGTGGGTACCTTCTCTCGGCTTCCTTCACTTGATATTATTCTTAACAATTGCTAGCTGTCACTATTACTCCTTTCGGGAAGCACATGTGGGACACTAGTGCCGCTGAGCTCATGGAAAAACCATTTTCAATTGTACCCAGGCCCTTACTTCAATGTTGTTATCCCTACTAATTTGATACAGATAGGTAATGTAACGAATTGGAGCACGGGGTTGATCTGGCCTTTTATTAAGGTCACGTTCCTCTTGTTCTATCTGCAGCTTTTCAGTCCTATGCGATTGATTCGATACGGTTGCTACCTCGGAATGGTCGTTACTATCCTCTTCTACTTCTCTTATACCGTCGCCACACTTGTGTTCACCACTCCGAGGCCCGGGGAGCCTTGGATTGAGCAAGTTCAGAGTCACCGGCAGTCGAGATCTCTTGCCTTAGCGGTTCCGAGCGCGTCTGTTAGTCTTGTGCTTGATGTCTATCTTCTGGTCCTGCCAATCTCTGGACTGAGGATGCTTCAGCTCACCCCTAGACGAAAACTAGGAGTCGGGCTGATCTTCTTGACTGGTATCATGTAAGCCTATTCATATGCATTTCAGCTAAAAATCTATTATTAATCATCGAGTTCAAAGGGCATGTATCGCTTCGTCAATGAGCATTTATTTCAAGGTGCAACTGGGCAAGAATCAGCAGGATGTAACTTTCCAAGCGATGCGAGTCATTCTCACCTGGTAATTATACCTCCCGAAAACAGAAGTACTCAGACCCTAACCACCCCAGTTTCCTCGAGATGGCAGTAGGGATCATAGCCAGTTGTATGGTGCGTTCTTACCCCTATCCCTAGCGGTCTGCCTCGCGCTAAAACGTGATTCTAGCCCGCAATGTCAAAGTTCTATCGAAGTACATCAGGGATGAGAGGCATCCTATCGAGTCTGCCCTTTTCAAGATATGCTGTAGGCTCCAGCGGCTCGGAGGGCAAGAATAAAGACTTCCATTCTTCAAACAACAAGCAGCATTTCAGGAAGAAGAACCAGTATACGACTTTCGGAACGACGATCGACGATCTCACCCCGTACGATTCGGATACCGTTCAGATGAACACTTTTGTTAGTAGAGCAGAGCCGCAAGAGATCAAGGACAACGGTATTCACATGCAGTATAGCGTTACTCAGAACAGTGACCCGAATCAAAGGGTTTGAAGGTGGGCACTTATAAAGCTGCCCATTGTCTGGAATTTGCTACGAGAGCTTGGTGCGCTTTTTCCTATCGTATATAAAATGATTCATGATACTTGTTATGTGCAGTCTGCATTTTCGGCCTTTGTTAGCCAAACTGTATAATAGGATGATGTTGTCCTTTTCAATAAAAGCTTGGTAGGAGAGTAGGCAATGCAGCTGGTCTGGAAAATAATTATGATGCCGCATGACAATAGAAAAACTACCATTGCTATAAGGGCACTCTCAGAAAGATGTGGCGATCGAATGTCATAAAATTGTCCGTCTCGTTTCATCGCCCTGATTTTAGCTCACTTTACCTTCATCACGTCGAGGCCTTTGCCTTTGACAGGCAGGTAACTACCGTTGATTATTATTAGTACAATGAAGCAATAAGGTTCAAATCCGAATTTGTACTCACAGCAAGATGTAAGAAGCTGCGCCATGAAGTAACGAATAATATATGTAAAGCCACGCGCTACAGCCGGTAATAAGAACGTATTTCGTTGCCATAGCAATTTCTGCAGCAGAGACTGATAGTGTAAGATAAAATAGATTAAGCAAAAGCAAGAGGTGACGTCGAAGTCCTCTTCATAGTAGAAAAGTTGCTCGATGAACTCCCGGTCGATACAGTATCACCAGCTTTTACACGTGCTCACAGCCAGCAATAAATCACGATAAAAAGGAGCACTGAAATCATAACAAGCGAAAAGCTGCAGCGCCTAAAACACAATACAGCACTGCACCGCAATCGAGATAGGAATATCACCATATATTGAACCTGGGGGGGCACTTGGGAATTGAATTTTCCAGATCACCATCGCCAATTGTGGCATTGTAGAGAAGAAAGAATCTTGTGTACGGAGTAGTATCCCGATGCAGTGTGCCCGATGCAGTATGCCTGATGCAGCAGTATGCCCGATGCAGTATGCATTTGAAAACGAATCTAAGCCGATCGTGGGCCCTTCTGCATCGGGATCTATGCATGTTAAGTCTGGTGAGTGCATATGACGCGCTTTGTAAGAGCAGCTACAGTAGAGCGCCTGGCGCACGCAATACCGACTAATCTGGACGGTGTGGTTGCTTTTCCCAATATCAAGCGTCAGAGGGGGGCGCAATCATGCGGATCTGTTGGACTTTATATTGCTTAGGCAGCAGACCACATAAAACTCTGTATTCTGTAGCTAGAAGACACGTAACCACCTACAATACAGTCAGCACTCCACCCACAAATCCCAACAGGATCCTTGTCGATATAAAAAAACAGGAGTGATAGCTCGGCAGTTTGGTTTTGTACAAAGCACATGGATTCGCTCGGACATAGTAGTTACCTTCACTTGATGTCGATGGTTGCATCAAAATGGAGTACGTACCGCATCTACAGGACTGGTCGGAATCAAATCTGCGAACTGCTACAAACTTGGTGGGCTCTTCCTACTATACTATACTGGTTTGCGCGCGACGAGATTTCACCTTGCTGTAAACTTCCAAATCGTAGGTAGGAAACGGAATTTGGCGGAGAGTCATGGGTTTTCAATTCCTAACCGCAATGAGTCTAGCAGCAATTGTTGATTTCTTCTACCAGAATTCCGCCGTCTGTTTAGGGGCAGGGGCGATCTCACTGCTGGTTGTGTGGAGGATATGGAAATTCTCCATCATTCCCTTTTTATATCCAAATGACCCAAAAGAACTTCCTTGCTGGATTCCATGTAAGAAGTCTGTTTGTTTTCTGGATCTTACGTAGCCATAACTACTTACTAGTTCTTGGCCATTCCGTGGGTTTCTTCGTTAACTCCTACAAACTGCTTGACCAAGGATCGTAAGTTGCTTTCCTCCAACGAATACAGATACTGCAGGTAACACAATATAAGACAATACTTCGGGTACACGCGAGAACCATATGCTCTTACTATCGCCGGGCAGAGCATCTATGTTTTGACCCACCCCGATGATGTTCGCGATCTCTACCGAGCCACAACTACTCTTTCTTGGGACGGATTCGTCATAGACATATACAGATGGATTGGAATTTCGAGCTCTGCAATGGAGGTTCTATGGAAGTGTCCAACAGAGGAACAGAAATCAAAGAACCCTGCTCGGAACTTGCCTCCAAACGACATGGTCGTCGAATATCAGCGGCGGCAACTACGGCCTGGAACGCACTTGGACCAAATGGCAAAGCTGTTTATCGAAAACATCGATCGTGCAGTGAGTTGGTCGAACATATCGGGAAACCGTCAGTTCGTCTGTTCCTCATCGCCCGATTCCGTCACCGTCTCTCTCATGGACTGGACTGCCCACGTCTTCATCAACACGGTCCACAAATTGTATTGGGGTGACAAGCTCATGGAGTTTACTCCATCTGTATTTGATTCTTTCAGGAAATGGGAAGAGACAAACTGGAAATACGTGTTCCAGCTCCCTCACTTTCTGAGTAAGGATATGCACGAGGCCAAGAACAATCTCATCGATGCCTTTGAGGCGTACTTCCTCCAACCCAAGGAAGAACGACAGAACGTGGCATGGTTTGTATCGATGGCCGAGAGCGAAACAAGAGATATTGGGCTCTCTGAGAGAGACATGGCGAAAATGCACATGCTGCAACAATGGGGGTAAGTTCGTCATCCAGAGATTCCAGCTGTTTGGACTGACGTTTTCCAGCATCAATGGAAATATGCACAAAGTCACTTTCTGGATGATAGCTTATCTCGTACATAATCCCGATCTCTACCAAACGATCCGGACAGAGACTGCTGCTGGGATCATCGACAACGCACCCAACATCCCCTTCTTGACAGAAAAATGCCCCAGACTTGAGGCCGTTTTCCTCGAAGTCCTCCGTTTGACGATAGCAAGCTCTCTGATGCGTTACGTCAACGCTCCTACCGTCATCGGCGGCAAGACCCTCCGCAGAGGCCGGAATGTCATGGCCCCCTATCGCCAACTCCATCTGAACGCGGATGTCTGGGGCCACAACGTCCATGATTTCGACCCTGAGCGGTTCTTGAAGAATCCAAGCTTGGCGAAGCATCCAAGTTTTCGGCCCTTTGGGGGAGGCCACAATCTCTGCCCTGGTCGTTTCTTGGCACGCCAGGCGATTTTTGCGTTCGTGGCTCTCTTAATCTCGCGGTTCGATGTGAGCCTTGCGGATGTGGGTGCTGGTCCCCAACCTTTCCCAAGACATGATGAGTCGAAGCCCGCAATTGGAACATTAGCGCCCAGACGGGAGGACAAAGTTTTCCTTGATATTAGTCCTCGGATTAAAAAGGACTAACATTGCTGTCTTACACTCTTGATACACCAGATACATGCTCTCTTTCCATCTATTCCATGACCCTTGTCCGTCAGATGCAAATTCGGGCAAATGATATCCTGGATGAGGATTTTTGATAGAATGAAACATCACTTGTATTTATTGGCGAGACGTTGCGAGGCCCTTTCTTGTTATTTGGAGTACAAAGTCTCGGCGGAGTTAGAAGGAGGGAAGTGAAGTGAAGAGAGAGGCGTAGGAAAGTACAGCTGATCTTGTGACCTTGAATCACTTCTCGACTTATCAAGGCCAGCTTCAGAAATAGCTTATTTTGGCTGTAAATCAATAAAAAAGAGCACCGACTAGGGCTAAGTGCTTACTTCGTAATTTGGAGAGGTCAAGGCACACAGCGTGATGCTACTCGTACAGGTAACGCGCAGATCTGTGAGGGTACAGGTAGTGGCAAATGTAGGGCAGCTTCCTGCATGCAGCTCAGAACCCCACTGTACATGTAACCCTTTCTGTCGTCATACAGCGGCAATTTAGCCGGTACCGTGTGCTACAGTATACAGTATCCAGGTACTGGATACTGTAATATAATCATTCGGAAGCCCAACAACACTTTAACTTTCCACTTTTCTTCTATTCAACATTTCTTTGATAAGCTTCTCAAGTCTTGCCGTCTCTTCAGCCACGCCGAGCCAACCTACAGGAACCTAGCCATGTCTCGAGGCTCAACTGTGAGAGAGCGGCACCCAGAGTTATTCCTCCCGGACACGAATATTGACCCGCAGATGCGCAAACGCGTGGTGCCAATGAAGGTGCTCAGTCTCGGTATGCCCCGTACAGGAACAGCATGTAAGTTCCTTTCCCGGGCCCCGCCATCCCCGCCGTCCCGTGCTTCTTGTGGCCTGACTCTAACGTCACCGCCCAGCCATGCAACTCGCCCTGAACATTCTCGGCTTCCCCTGCTATCACGGCCTGACCTTGTTCTCCAATCTCCGCGACTGCGCGCTCTGGAACGCTGCGCTCGACGCCAAGTTCTTCCACAAGGGCCGCACGTTCACCACGGCCGATTGGGACCGCCTCCTCGGGAACTACAGCGCCGTCGCGGACCTGCCCGCCGTGGCCTTTCCGGAAGACTTGATCGCGGCCTACCCGGACGCCAGAGTCGTCCTCGTCGAGCGCGACATCGAGCGATGGTACAAGAGTTTCGACGAGGGCGTCATGCAGAATGTCTGGAGCCCTGTTCTGCGTCTCATTGCCAAGCTGGATTGGAACTTCGTCGGCAGGCTCGAGAGTATTTCTGGGAGGTGGACTGTTGGCTGGCTGAGAGCCAATTCTTTAGAGGAGATGCGGCGGAATGCGAGGCCAAAGTATCACGAGCACTGTGCGTTGGTCAAGTCTATCACGCCTCCGGATCGACTCCTGGTCTTCAAGCTAGATGAGGGCTGGCCGCCTTTGTGCAAGTTCTTAGGCGTAGAGATCCCAGATACGCCGTTCCCGCGAGTCAATGAAGGGGCTGCTCTGGCGGAGAAAATTGGCTTGATTGCAAAGAGAGGGCTGTGGAACGCTTGTTTGACAGTTCTGAAAATCGCCGGATTCTTGGCAGTCATGTTTTTTGCAGTATGGTTGGTAAGGTAATAGAAAATGAGAGAATGGCGGCCAATGCTGTCCATGTTTTACTAAGTTTACATTTCGCGCCACTTGTGCTTCGTTAAACAAAGAGTTTGAATCCACCCGGCACGCCTGTCTGGAACAATCCGCCCGCGTCATACTTCTTGCTTGCTGCTTGCAACCTAGCTTTGTTCTCAGCCCCATACCCGTCAATGGGATCTTGTGTCTTGTATGCATAATTTGCGTATATGAAATCTCTGTCCACAGAAGAGTCCGTCGCTAGAGCTTTCAACGCCGTGAAAAAGTCGGTTACTGTATTGGTCACAAGTTCGTCATCCTCACTATTTGTCCAGGAGACTGATACGAGAGCAATATTGAGGCGAATGTCAGAAGCATTAAGGCCGAGGCTATTCGTCCCATTGAGAATGGGCGTGGGCTGCAGGATAAAAACATATGTGATGTTGGCGACAGCGAAGACTTGATCCGCGGAGCTGTTGAACAGATCCCAGGCTCGAGCATATATCTCAGGAGTATGGGCGAAGGTTGATGTCATATAAATCTGTCTGTAAATTGTTAGAATCTTGATCTCTCTGGTTAATGTCTATGAAACAGAATACACACCGATATCCCGATGGGTTGTGTGCGTCCTCCTCGGCAGTGATATTGGTTAAACTAGCAATCCGCATGGTGTCGTCTTCCGCAACGGAGGCATTGTAGAGAGACCGAAACACAGGAGGATCCGCAACTGGCTTTGTATATTGCATACCAAGATTGAGAATCGGCACCCAACCGGGATTGAGATAGCCTACCGCGAAAACCATATCAGCGTCCCGGTCGTAATTGTCGGGATCCATGAAATCCGAGTACGCGGAAAGCATGGAGTCCAAGATAGCGATGGGATATAGGACAAAACCCCCCCACATTTGACCGAGACTGTACGTCGTCATATCGAAGCGAGTCACAATTCCAAGATTGTTCAAGCCGCCTTTGAGGGCCAAGAACAGATCCGAGTAGGGGCCAGACGCATTAGCATAAACGACTTGCCCGCTGGCCAGGACAACTTCATAACCAATCGTATTTTCGGCATCGCAAGCCCATCCAAACCGCTGGCTCAGGAACGATAGACCGCCTCCCGGAAGATAGCCGCCGACTCCAACACTCGGAGTACGGCCCCCAAGAACCGTGAGGTTATATGGATCAAGAACCTCATAAACCGTAGTCCAGCGGGCTCCCGCGCCAATTCTGACAACGGACTTGTCAGGTTGGATAAAATCCGTACTGTTGAATTGGCTCAAGTCGATGGTAACACCGTTTTCGATATTCGCGTCCCCGGCAAAAATGCCGTGTCCTCCCGACCGAATTGCAAAGCCCCCACTGGAAGAATTGGAAGAGTGAATGTCGTTGAGTATAACCAGTGCTGTCGATACGTCTGCAGTACAAGTAGGGATTACTACGCAGGCTGGATTGATCTCTTCTTCTTGCGCCGAGTAATATGATCCAAGCGAGGATACATAAGCGGTGTTTTCTTGGAAAAAGACTTTCCCGGGTAGTGCAGATGAGATGGCCAAGCATGGAGTAGTTCCGGAGGCATTGACTGTCGCGGATACCAAACTGTTCTGGAGACGCCAGAGGAAAAGAAACAAATACCAGCTGAAAGCAAAAGAAGCCATGTCGTATGATCGAGGATGAAATTGACTACCACTCGACAACGCAGACAGGTTTCAAGCAAGCTACCCTGCGCTTCAGAGCAACAGAGGTGTAGAGCATAATATAAAAAACAAAACAGCAGACGCGCATCTATTGTTATAATGCGGTATTGGGAAGTGTAGACGGGTACTAGACCGGCGTGCAGCATAAGATTGCGGTATGGATGTCTGTAACCTCGTGGCTACGTACCCTGTCCTGCATAAAGCCACTTAAATCCCACGTGGTGGCTTGATCCTTTGGGGAAAATCAGCCAATGGACGGTCTCTGATGACGGGACACACCTTCTGGAACTGTGCTTCTTCACGTATACTCGAGTAGTGCTATATCGTGACCGAGCCGCTCCCCGCCCATCCCATCGGGCAAGCCTACCTGAATAGAGCTAGTAAAGTTTCGCTATTCTCCCTGTACGGAGTACATTGGTCATTGTGCGAACCCCAGCGCTGTGGCATTCAGAATCACTAAAAAGCGAGTGAGATGTGTTTCTACTGCACAAATAGACTCAGAGTGTATGCAGTTTCACACAAAAGTCGCTAAGCAAAGACGAGCTTTCTGCCAGGCGGCCGAAATGGGTCAATTGTGACGGCACGACACCAGGGCTATGGCACAAAGGTGATATGAGTATATTGTACGGAGTGAGAATACAAAAGTAAAGAACCTCTAAAGGGTAGCTAATCTATATATATACAAGGCTTGGGTCACGTGCCAAATTAGCGTCTAGCCACGTGTCCACTAGTGTTTGGAATTGAGACGAGTACCTACCTAGGTACCTCCGTAAGTTTACCTAAGTTTAAGAACTAAACTTTGGTTACAGTAACTTTAACTTAGCTACTCCGAGCATGAACTAACCATCGAGCGCGCTGAGTATACTCCTCACACTCGTCCTTTCCGCAACGGTCTCTAATCTTCCTAGCACCTTTCTTATAACTTCCAACAAGTTTTCAATCCTCTCCCTCGCTATCACGCTCTCCTGAAACGATACCCACAACTTCACCTCGCCCCGATCCACCTCCACATCCAAATCCACCACCCAATCCGAATACCCAATCTTCGCCCTCATATCCCTTGGCGCCTGAAACAGCGCCTCATGGCCCACGGCGCCGAACCCCCTCGGCACAAAATTGATACACACGCCGTACTCTAGATGCGCCGCGGTTTCGGGCGCCACGCGCGCAAAAGCCTCCTCGTCGACAATCTCGTGGAGGCGCGAATCGTCTATGCGCGCATCGACTGCCCGGAGCAGGTCCGCCGCGCACATGTCGTGTGCAATGCACACCCGCAGCGGTACGCGCACCAGCATCGGGCCGATGATATGTTCGCTGCCGGGCAATGCGGACGAGCGGCCAGCGCGGATAATGAAAAACGGGATATCAGCTGCGTCCGCGAATTCCGATAGCACCAGCGCCCACGCCGTCAGCGTGAACGCGTAGGCGGAAACATTGAGCCAGGGCGGGGCGGCGACGCTGGCGGAGATGGAGGCGCGGCTGGCGGCGAAGGTGGGCGTGATCATACTCGTAGAGGCGCCGAAGAGGGGCTTGTATGTTGCGCCGGTGAGGTGTGTGCGCCAGTAGGTCTGTGAGACGTCAGGGTCGCGCGTCAGGCGGTGGTGGATGGCGCTTTTAAAGGACCGGTGTTTGGGGAGCGAGAGGATGGAGCCGCGGTACAGGTTCGAGAGCTCCTGCGCAAGCATCTCGTCCATGATGTGATCGGCTATTGCGTGGTTGACGTACCAGATCAGGCGGCTGGGCTCGTGCTCGCTAGCTTTGGTGAGCGCACTTTGGTGCGTGCGGTGCCCGAAGCTGAGGTCGTCTTTTTCGCTGGCCGATAAGACTTCGGCGAGCGTGGTCTCTTGTCTCCAATGTACGGTTTCCTGTTTCAGGATGACTTGGAAAATGCCCATGGGAGCGTTGATGAACCGCGTCCGTGTGATTGGATAGTGGGCGAGGATCTCCTCCCACGCGCGTCGAAGTCTTGCCGAGTCAATACCCTCAGGTAAATCAAAGCCGACGGGTATCTGCCAGCAAAAAGGTCGCTCCCGTTGTCGAGAAAGGTAGAAGTTTTGCATGTCAGTGACCGGCATAATATCCTGGATCGATTCTGCCCCAATGCCGCACTGTTTGACCGCAATTTCCCGAAGCTGCTCGACGCACGTAGCATCAACCATGGAGAGGGGTTCAATGTGTGAGTCTTCATACGTCTGTTCTTCACCTAGCTGCGTTAGCTCCGCAATGGTTCGAAACTTGTACAGCTGGGTGACCGAGAAATGTATTCCTTTGCGGCGTGCCATGCTCACTGAAGCAATTGCTTTTAGTGAATCTCCTCCACTTAGAAAGAAATCTTGCTCTAGGCTCAGTGCCTCGGTGTCGACATAAAGGACCTTCGCCCAGATGTTGCGAAGTATTTCCTGTGCCTCTGTCATTGGAGGCGGAGTACTCTGCTTTGGAGTCCTTTTACCGCACAGCGCTTTCTGGATTTCCGAAAGCTCCAACATGTTGGCTCTCTCTTTCAGAATTCTGCGGTCAAGTTTGTACGAATTTGAAAAAGGTAGCAAGCTGATTGGAACGAACACGGATGGCATCATGTAGTTCGGCAGAACTTCTCTCAACTTCGATTCTATATGCTGGACCGTTCGTGAGAACCGCGTATCTATTCCAAATTCGTCCCACAATATATTCATGCTAGTAGCCTCTGGGGAATCCGTTTGTGAAGTCTTCATCTCCAAGAAAGCAACCAGCATTTCCTGCCCGGGGGTCAAGGTTGGATTTCGAACTTCAACGGCTACTTTAATATTGGCCTCGCATGCTTCTCGGATTTGATGTTCGATTTCTTGTATCTCGACCCGAAGACCTCGAATTTTTGTCTGTAATTTCAGCATAATATCATTCTAAGAAAGCTATAATAGCAACCCGAGGAGTCCCCCGTAATACTCTGAAATACATCGAGCTTTCTATGTTATAGTGAAGCGGAAAAAAGCAGCACTCATACCTGTGTGTCCTTGCGCCCAAAGATCTCGAACGCCCCCGATTTTGTCAACCTTCCAAGATCCCCAGTTCTATAGAAGCGGTTAGGTTCTCGCTCTAAGATCTTCGGAAACCAGCTCGGGCGCTGAAGGAAGATGTTTTGGGTCTTTTCGGGGTCTGCAAGATAACATCTTCCGACTATTGGGCCCTCTACTACAAACTCGCCCGGCGCTCCGATCGGCATCAGTTTCTCATGATTTTCTGGGTCAACAATCCAAATTTTACTTCCATAAGCCTCTCCTATAAAACCATCATAATGAGGTTGAGCATTAGCGTCCAGAAAGCAACAGCCAACTGTGCACTCCGTGGGCCCATACATATGGACCATCCTTCTACCATGGTTAGTCCAAAAGTTCGTGAGGCCCGTCGGAACTCGCTCTCCTGCTAGCAAAATGGTTTTCAGCTTGGAGAACTCCTTCTCGGACAATGTTGCGAGAAAGGACGGTGAAAAGCTTCCAAAATTGGCGTTGAGACTTTCTACGGCGCCGCCGAGGTCGTTAAATCGACTCCATTCTGAGGGCATGCATATGCATCCACCTGCGAGCAAAGGGCAAAAGATCTCAGAGAGGGATAGGTCAAAATTAAAAGCCGTCATCTGAAGCTTACGCATATCGGCAGTGAAGCCTATATTGTCGTTAAGTGCTTGCATGCTTGTGGAAAGCTGCAGGTGCTCTATAATTGCACCTTTGGGTATTCCTAGTGTTTTGTAAGTAAAGGTCGACATCCGCTTGCAGGGCAAAAAAAGCTATCGGTGAAAACGCGGCTTTGGCACACAAAATCGAGGGCCGTATGTCCTTTCCTTCACTTACATGAAACATCCACTCATAGAAAACAAAACAGAAACTATATTTCATTATCTGGTCCCTGAGGATAGGGCGGGCGACAACCTTCGTTATCACTAATAGCTTTTTTTACCCTACGAGTAAACAAAGTCGCCGTGCAACTAACCTGTAGAGCCGGACGTAAAAATTACGTAGGCGGGATGGTTGAGCTGAGGCCCATCCTTCTCTCCTGCAACTGGTAGGGTAATATTAGGTGCGTCTGAGCTCGTCGTCTCCTCATCTACCTTTATAACTTGAGACAAGTATTTCTGCATTCTTTTGGCTTGGGTGGTAGACGCTAGCATCAAAGGCACGTGGCCAATTTGGTCCAGAATAATTTGAATGCGGCCTTCTGGGATACTATGCTCTAGGGCAGCAAAAGCGGCCCCGGCTTTAAGAATCTGTTTGGAGACCAGTCAGCTGTGACGAGTGAGTAGATCTGCTTGATTTACCGCAAGTAGCGAGACAATATGCCATTTCGACTTTTCAAACATCAACGGCACGTAGTCTCCAACATGCACGCCTTTTACCACGAGGAGCTTCGCCAAATTTGACGCTCGGCGACTAAGCTCTTCGTATGTGAAGCTACCATCCCACGCACAGACAGCCTCATTTTGCGGGTACTGCATAGCTCGGAGTTCGATAAGCTTGTGGGCAAATGTGTTCAACCCTGGTGGAAGATCCGTGTTCCAGATACGAAGCTGCTCTCGGTCTGACGTGGATAACAAATCCAAGTCTTTCACATACTTACACTCATCGGCAGCAATTTGAGTAATCAAGCTGCCAACCCGGTCCAGAATAAGCTTGACTTCATTGTCATCCAACTCATTGCCGTTGTAGAATCCTTTGAGGACCAGAGACTTGTCGTGGGATTGCTCCGATTGAATTCCGATCACCAAGGCATAATCCGATGCCTGGGAAGTGCCTTGGATGAGCAATTGGATTATGCTTTGGCTTGCACCATCGACCTTGCCCGTCAAGAGTGTCTTCGGTAAAGCGGACTTGTTTTGTTTGCTCTCCTTGCCATTGATAGCAGCCTGGCTTTTAGTCTTGCCCACCGACAGCTTCTGTGACAGCTCGGTTTTAAGCTCTTCAATCGGTTGTTCGGCCTCGGCCTGTAGAAAGACGGAGACAATGGAATGGGAACCGCTTGTCTCTAAGAAGTTCACGTTGGTTTGCTTGTTCTCTGAGTACGTGATAGCTAAGACGGTCCAGGCCAAGGCACAGAGGATCTCGGTTTTCTTTTCGTCGAGTAGCGCCCCGCAATATAGTCGATGTTCATTCGACGTAAAGGTCGGTCGTCGCGGCTCTGGAGTGGCTTGGGTCATGTTTGAGACGTCTACTATCCACAGTGCTCTAAAAAAAGATTAGCCTATAGCTAATTACAAAATAGGTCGAACTCTTGCTGGCACAAGACAGATCCTAGAGATAATCAGTGAAGCTCGAGCTGGCATCGGTCAGCGAAGCAAGAATAAAACGGTTAAAAAAGGGTAGGAGAAAGAAAAAATATCTCTTTAGGTAGTAATATACACTATAGCGGCAATATACACTACTTCTTATTTCAGCTATTAAAGTGTGACAGAAACAGGGGGTGGGCGAGCCCACCTGAAGCCCCTTTCTGTACACTCTGTATACACGCCGAGATACCTATCATTTTTCGAGCGCCTGCACAAGCCTGGTTAACCCTTCCATCATGTATATCTCTGGGTGGCTAAATATAATGCGAAACCACCCTTCTTCCTCGGCGTCGAATTCCTCTCCGCTGCTCACATACACTTTTTCTGCGGCGAACTTTTGAAGCAATGCATCTGTGGGCAAAGATTTGTCCAACCTCGTGGTTCCGTCCAGGGTCATATCAACTTGCTGCTGACCTCTGTCTTGCGTTGCAACTTGGATCTGTACCCACAGGAAGGGACCTGCATTGCTACCATAGACACGCATTCCATGCTTCTGTAAATATGCGGACGCAGTTGCGTGATTCGCGGCTAGGCGTCGCCGGCTCTGTCGAATGCAGCTGTCTGCAAACTGGCCATCGGATAGGATGCTGGCCGCTGCACGATCGGCGAGCGAAGATGGCCCCATGAACAGTGAGACGCTCTGGATCGTGGAAAGGAATGCAGTGTTTCTCTGGCTGATGACACAACCGATACGCAGTCCGCTAAGCCCAAAGTCCTTGCTCATGCCCCAGAGAACATGCAGCCTGCTCGGATCCATGAAATTGGCCGTGCTGATAGCCAATGCCGATGTATAGGTCGGACAGTCGGACGTAGGCGTAGCAGTGTCACCCCACACGGATAGTGCATATATTTCGTCGCTGATAAGATGTAGGTTATACTTGTGACACAGTCGCATTATCGCCACGATGGTGGGCCTGGGATAGCATCTCCCGAGTGGGTTGTGCGGGTTGCATATCAAGAGGCCCCGCACTCGCGAGCCCCTTTCTCTTGCCTGCAGTAGCTCCTCCTCATACCGGCTAACACCTGTTTCGCTGAATGGGTCGCTGTCTCCAAAGGACACTGGAATCACCTTCACGCCTGCTCGAGCCGTGAAACCAATGGGAAACCCGACGTAGTACGGTCGACCTATCAGCAGGCCATCCTCTGGATCCATGAGGGCCCAGGCACAGGTCTCAATGGCGGAGGTAACGCCAGATGTAATGGCAATGTGCTGTGCGGTCAGCGGGTACGCTGGCGTTATCCATCTGGTAAGGAACACCGCCACGGCTGTTCGGAGCTGGTTGCTGCCCAGGAACCCGTGTTCCGCATATGCAAGGTCCTTGGAGCTCAGAGAAAAGTTGCTTTGAATGTGCTTTTCCAGTTCTGGGTGTAGGAGTGTGTTTTCTGCCGAACTCAAGTTCACATAGCCCTTGGGATTGTGCTGTGGATGCCAATTGTCTGCTAATACCTCCCAGAGGGGATTTTTGATGCCTTCTCCAGCATTAAGATGACAAGGAGATTCCATTTTCGAAGAGTATGGGAACGGCGTGGTGCCCACCGTTTCACAATTAAAAGAACCTACGTAAAAACAAAACGATATGTGAGAGAAAATATATTTGATGGATTCAAAAGAACGAGTTACCAGAACTTATAGATAAGTAGGTACATAGAATGGGAACTTGCCCGCTTACCGAGTAAGTGCCTTTCTAATCACCCGTTCACTAGCTTCTTATTAGACATGCGTTAATATAGGATATTTGACATAGCTAACATGTAGCCGCCACACAAACCGAACGCAACATATAAATACCGCCAAGTATTCGATCTTGTCCAAAGCAGTAACTATATATGCTGGCTAATTTGCGTACATGAGATGTAAGAATTATGCAGTATGCTGTTCCCCGCCTTGATATAACAGGACAGGCCACACTGACTAGATACAACTTTTAAAATTCATCTTTGAGAGCTAGAGAATACTCAAACATAGTAGATCCCTTGTCTTTATTCACAGCACCTACGTAATTTTTCTAAAACCAAATGCCATCCACTCATACTTCCACGGGCTGCAGTGACTCATACCGACGTTAGGGTTCCCATTCCAGCCTCGCTCGCAGATGGCCGACTGGAGAGCTCATACCCTTCCTGGTTTCCAGAGGCGTGTTTTGGGCGGGATATAAGAGGTGGATCTACCTCCCGCGGTGCATTCTCGTGCGGCTTGAACATGTCTCTCGCATACCGGAGCTTGGTATACTTCGCCGAGCTCTGCAAGCGGATTCCAAGTTCGGGGGTTTGCACCCTACTCGCCAGCAATCCGGTCTCAAAGGTGTCGAGGAAAGGCTTGATGAAGGACAAACATGCAAAAATGATGCTGAGGGTAGTTGCGATTTCCGTTGCCAGGACCACGTTCAAGTAGTCAAACGTGAGGTCGGGCGAGCGATATGATGAATATATACTCACGAGACGAAAGATGGTCACCGGAACAATACTGAAGCATCGTTAGCATGCATCACGCAGCATCAACTCATTCTTTATCACGTAGTATACGTAGTTCTTACAGTACTCTTCCCGCAAAAACAACAATAACATTGATCTTTTTCTTGCGTGGTATCATACTTTTACGGAGAATAATGACAGGAAGAAAGGTGATGGCCAAGTCAATAATAATATCAAAGGTGCTGATAAATGTCCACAATGCTGGCTGGGGTGGTATTAGCAGTGCGGTATCCGTTGAAAAGCTTGAGATACCTAGTTACCTGGTTTAAGCAGGCTCCTGAGACAATGTCCCAGACACGTGGTATATTGCATTGAAAGGCAACTCCCAGGCAAGCGATGAGCATCCACGCTCCGTTGCTTGTAATAGCGGCGTTAACCAGCCACCTGTTATTCTTGTCGCGGGCTAAAAGGTGCAGAAAGCAAAGGGTGACCATTTTCGCAGTCGCTGTAGAGAGGACATAGAGAATCGAAGCAGCATATCCAGCCTGCCGGTTGTTCTTAGATTAGTTTTGTATTAGATATAATAACAGCTGAAATTGGGTACAATACCTTTTGAAATTGTTCGAGCTGGTCTCCGGAGAGAGTATCGAGATGCTGGCCTAGGCCACCTTTGACTTGCGGGAAATAAGCACCATATTGCCCACTAGCAAAAGCCTATCGGGCGTCAGTCAAGCAGTTTTGCTGCCAGAAGAGGGAAAGCTAGTTACTAAAGATAAAAAGGCAAACAGATCGTCGCTCTGCAAAGTTCTTAGAACAAAATACTTGGTGAAGAGCTTGATTATCACAGTGAGAATCGATAATGTCAAAAGAAGATATGCAGAAAACTCAATCAGCGGTCCCTTATTATTCGCCGTGACCATAGGCCGTTGGTAAACCATTGTCATAGAGGATAGCAAGTGCAATGGCCAGTTGATGTGTGAAGATCAATAAGGATTCGGCGGTTAAAGTAGCATCCTGTCTATATATAAGGGTGCTAAATATATTCTTATATTTGTTTACACAACAGGCATACTTTCTATCTTCTATCACCGTCATCCTCCTTATAGATTAGTGCTAGTAGTAGTACTCTAATATTATGGTAATATATACGATCGTACCTGGCGCAGAGCTGGGCACCGGCGCCCGGGTACTACCAGTAGGGTCAACGGGTAGATGCATACAAGCTGTTCTTTTTCTGTAAATACGATCGCACCTGACATGCAGTATGCATGCGAGTTGATCTGTTTTCATGTACGATCACACGAATATGTGCGATCACACCCGACATGTAATATGTACGCAAGTTCTTTTAGTTTTGCAAATAATATAGATGCCGATATATGTGTTACCCCCTTTTTGTCGTGTAAAGCAAAGCAACGTGTGTACGGATATGGCCGCCCAGGAAGAAACGATTGATCTAATAATACTACTTCGCTGTAGTAATAGTCATAGTTGTATTTATACTAGCTCTTTGCCTTTGAAGCATGTGAAAGAATATTACAAAATGCTAAATGTGTGATAGCCTGACTGTATCATGAATACAGCATAAAAATAACCAAGAGTCAGCTGCTCTGTCAGCATGTTGTGCGCAGTGGTGTTACATCTGTAATACTCCATACTTAACTCAACTGCTTATTCACATTCTCAAATGTCTGTTCCCCTATTCTTTTATTAGCAACTTCGAGTGTTGCAACAGTTGGTTCGCGAAGAAGGACGAACCAATTATTATTAAGTCTTCTAAGTCTTATCGACTAATATAGCTGGTATGGAACCAACAACTATTCTGGAAGCACCGCTGGACCTGTTCAACTTTCAGCAAGGACTTTGTTTTTAACAAGAGCTGCCTCGGTGCTCCACGCCATCATGTCTAAAATCTTAATGTCCACAAACATCACAACTTCGCTGGAACCGAAAGCGTACCATACCGAAACCCACGGGCGCACCATGAATCCCGGCGGCTACCCGCAACCGCAGACCAGAGATGAGTCGATGATGGAAAAGTGGGGGAAGAAGCAGCAGCTCAAGAGAAATTTCGGCCTGCTTTCCATCGTCGCATTGACGACCACCTTAATGATAACGTGGGAAGGCCTCGTCAATGCCTTCCAGGCGGGCTTGGAAAATGGCGGGCCGGCCGGCTTGATCTACGGTTTCCTCGTTACGTGGGTGGGAGTGTTCTCGCAAGCCTTTGTGATGGCCGAGATGGGAGCCATGATTCCGCTGGCCGGAGGACAGTACAACTGGGTTGCTATTCTTGCCCCTCGGAAGTACTCGAAGTTTCTTAGCTACATGACTGGATGGACCACGGCCATTGCGTGGCAAGCAACGAGTTGCGCCACGCTTTACCTCGCAGCCACGATGATTCAAGGGCTGTTGATTCAAAACGATCCGAGCTATATACTACAGCGATGGCATGGGACTTTGATTGGCTACGCCATTCTCATGTTTTCACTTTTCGTGAACACCTACCTGGCAACAGTGCTTCCAAAGATTGAGAGCATCGTCCTGATTTTGCATATATTCGGCTTCTTTTGTGTTTTGATACCTCTGGTCTACTTTGGGCCACATGGAGACACCTCTACCGTGTTCCGCCAATTTCTCAACGAAGGAGCCTGGCCATCGCAGGGGCTTTCGTTCTTCATTGGTCTCACGACGAGTATGATTGCTTTTGTTGGATTGGATGCGGCTGCGCACATGGCTGAAGAGATCGAGGATGCGGCGGTGGTGATCCCGAAAAGCATGATCGCATCTGTAGCTATCAATGGGGTGTTTGGATTCAGTATCATAATTGCCGTTCTATTCTGTCTTGGAGACCAGGATGCCGCCTTGAACACACCGACACTCTATCCTATCATCGAAATCTTCACCTCGGCCGTTCAATCCAACGCCGGTGGTTCTGCGATGATGGCAGTTCTGATCTTAGCGATGATATTTGCGAATGTTGGCCTACTCGCCACAGCCTCTCGCATGCTCTGGGCCTTTGCACGAGAGAAAGGGCTTCCCGGGCATGAATACCTAGCGAGGGTTGAGCCGAGGACGAAACTTCCGTTGTGGTCCATTGGTGTGACTGTCGTCATCAACGTACTACTTTCATTGATCGAGATCCCTTCATCCGTCGCCTTCAACGCCTTCCTCAGTCTAGCTATTGCCGGGTTTTACTCTTCATTTCTAATCAGCGCGACCGTCATGCTCTTTTACCGGGTCAGAACGCCGCCGTCAGAGATACCGTGGGGACCATTCAAAATGGGTCGAGCAGGGACTCCGGTGACGGTGTTCTCCATAATCTACAGTTCCCAGGGCATGTTCTTTTCCTTCTGGCCACCAAATGCTCATGTTACAGCCGAGAGCATGAACTGGTCGTCCGTTGTGTTTGTTGGAATAGTAGCGTGTAGTTTGATTTTCTGGGTGCTTCACGGCCGGAAGGTTTACAAGGGACCGTTAGTTGAAGTAATAGTGAGGCAGAGGGTTCGCTGAGCTAATTTGTTTAGCGACATGTACATTTTACTTATTTGACAAGGTCACGACGGGTTTTGGGCGTGTTGAGATAAGAAATGTATTAGGTTGTTTTTAGCTTGCTCGGGTATTTATGGAGAAGAATAGCGACTTCTTCTGTACCTAATTTAGCCTAAGCTAGTACCGCCCTTCCTGTCTCTTTTAAGAGCAGACAGTCTGTCACAGTCAGGTGCACGTGACTTTCCCTGTGGACGTACGCTATGGTTTTAAATATATAGCTGGCCTCTTACGCTCTTTAAATTTCTTTCTTCAGCTCTTGAATACACACTGAATTCTACATCTATCAACTCTATTATAGCCCTCACATCCCGCCACATAGTCTCTATAAAGTGCTGTGGAGGTTGAATTACGGTCAGGTGATGAAACCCCGCTTTCATCTAGATTAGTAAGCACTGAGCATACCCCACCACCCCAGCGCAGCATCTGTAGATCTTCTTGAATCGAACAAACCCCTGCATAGTACTAAGCTTCCACTCCAGCTTCCGCTCCAGCCTCCGCGGCCGTTAAGCCGTTGGATTTACGGAGGTATAGTTTCTCACTAGTGTACCGGTACCAGTACCAGTCCAGTAATCTCATCATGTCTCCGCCCACCGATACTAACAACCGGCTCATCAACCCCACCACCGCCATAACCAGCGGTCTCGGCGGTATTCCGAGCGCCCTCATCAACCTCGCGTACGATGTCGAAAAGACTGCCCCTGTCACTGCCGGCTCCGCTTCCGCCTCCGCCTCCGCCTCCGCCTCCGCCTTAACGCCAACACCACCGACAGAACAGCCCACGCACCCCGAAGCGAACCCCTTTCTCGTCACTTACGACGGTCCTTCTGACCCGCTTGATCCACAAAATATGGCGCCTGCGCGGAAGTGGACGTATGCGGCCATCCTGGGCGTGATGACACTGTCCGTCACATTCGCCAGCTCGGTCTTCAGCACCGCAACAGAGGCGGCCGCGGATGAATTTAACGTGTCAAATGAAGTCATGACGCTTGGTACAGCACTGTTCATTGCTGGTGCGTCGATTTTACTCGTTTTTCAGGGAGTGTCGTTGAGTGCATGGCTGAGGTGAAGTTGTTCTAGGCTTTGCCGTCGGTCCTATGTTTTACGGGCCTATGTCAGAACTCTGGGGACGCAAGAGACCGCTTATGACCGGCTTTTTTCTATTCATTGTGTGCCAGATTCCGGTGGGCGTGGCGCAGAATGTCGAGACTATCATGTTGTTCCGCTTCGTAGGTGGAGTTGCGGCGGCTGGGCCGCTGTCTATTGTGGGAGGCTGGTTTTCCGACTTCTTTGATCCGGTGCAGCGAGGAGTCGCATTATGTGTCTTGAGCGGAACGACTTACATGGGACCTGTTCTTGGCCCTATTATTGGTGGGTTTATGACGCAAAGGTGCGAGAGTACCCCTTTTTTATACCTTGAACTCATGAAGCGACTTCTTTTCTAAATTATGTTTATTTAGCTACCTCGGATGGCGCTGGACTGCTTGGATGACCATGATCATCGCTAGTGCGTCAGGGATTATTGGACTAATTGTCCTCCCAGAGACGTATGCTCCTGTCGTACTCACTCGAAAAGCCCGTAGAATTCGTCTGGAAACGCATAATTGGGCGGTGCATTCTAAACAGTACCAAAAACATCTACCAAATGTATGAATAAAAAAGTTTCAGCTAACAGCTGCATAGTGAAGAGACCGCGACAGACTTCAACGCTTTTGTTACTAAATACTTGAGCCGACCTTTCCGGATGCTCCTGCTTGAGCCGATTCTCGTTCTCATCACGCTCTACTTGACTCTAGTCTTCGGCTTCGTGTATCTCCTCTTCGAAGCTTGGCCTATTAGCTTCATTGAACAACGTGGCTACAATGCTGGTATCGGCGCGCTGCCTTTCATCTCTATCGGCGTTGGCGTGGTCATTGGCTCGGTTTTCGTCGTGCATGATACCTACACACGTATTCAAGCTAAATATGTCACGAACGGCTATATCTTGTGGGAATTTCCCTTTCTTTCTATTGCTATCTTGTTAGAGGGCAAATGATTAATTTCTTCCCCCGTTTTTTTTAGGCCCGAAGACAGACTCTACACCATGATTTATGGCGCTGTAGCGTTTCCTATTGGCATTTTCTGGTTTGCATGGACCTCATTTCCGACTATCAGCCCGTGGCCGCAGATTCTTTCCGGCATTCCCATTGGCGTGGGTGTCCAAATCATATACCTTCAAGGCCTGGCGTACCTCGTAGACGTTTATACAACTAACGCAAATTCCGCCATTTCGGCCCACGCAATCATTCGGTGAGATTTCCCTCTCTAACACGCTGGTGATATTCGGCTCCTCTTTCGTCTCATCGGCAAATGTTCCTAACTACATTCTCATCGTAATTTTAGATCCAGTGTCGCGGCCGGCTTCGTTATGTTCTCAGTCCCCATGTACGAAAGTCTAGGCGTAAGTATATCAACTCGTTACTACTAAGAGTCTTCCGGCAGTGTCAACTAATTTATGACCGTCCGTAGGTACAATGGGCTACGTCCTTACTTGGCTTCCTCGGCGTGGCCTTCATTCTTGTGCCTGTGCTTTTCTGGATCTACGGGGCTAGGATCCGCGCGTGGAGTAAATATGCGCCGATGTAAGTTGCCGTATTGAATGGTAGAGCTTTGCTTCGGATTTAAGTGGTATTTCGTAACTATGAGGAAGGCGCATGCATGTATGTTTGAAAACATTTCACGTAATTCGGTAAATCGGGGTATCATCGTCGTTGGAGAGGTTTCCCCAACAGTGAGTTGACGGGTGGCGCAATATGCATGGTGGACAGGCCAGCTACTTTATTGTTACAAAGCTATTCTGGCTTTCTAGGCCTGTTATCGTGGGTTTGATATCAGATGGTCTCGAATGAGAGGAGCAATTTTTTTTTATCTAAAAGCTGATCGTCCATCGAGAGTATAAAGGATGGTATATTGGTAGTTGGATCGGATCAATATCACGTGCTCAAGACCCCACCCCCACTCGCTTAATATCTCCATACTCCGCTCTCCGTTCCGTATACCCATCTTTCCCCTTTTTACCTAGGTGGGTATGTAAGAATTCTTGGACTCAATATTATTAGTAGATGTTTGCTCATAATCATATCATCCCCTCAATATACACTCCAGTACATCACAAGTTTCATACCTCAGAGCAGTGGAGACATTTCCTGTTTTGGTGTCATCGGAGCATCTCGCCGAGGATCCCGGCAGGTATGAACTGATACCACGCGGCACGGGCCAAGTGGCAGGATAAGTGGAGTGACCACGAAACTGACGATTGTTTGTTTGGGAATCCCACTCATCCCACTCAAAAACCTTAACTTGACCTTGAACTTGACCCTTCATCAAATTCCATCCCGCTCTTCGTGACTTTTATGATGCCGCGAGCACTAACAATGCACGAGCAATCTAATTGTTAGTCATCTGCCCTCTGCCATGGAGTCTTTATTACACAATTCCAGTCGGCCGACGACGCCTTCAACGCCTCCCCCGCCTGAGAGACGTCGGTTTCAGAGCGAAAGCCCTTTAGTAGATCATAATCGTACGAAATATCGAACCTTCAGCAGCACAACACGACATACTCCTGGGGAATCTTCTGCTGCTCCTTCTCCCGAGTCCTCCCAGCTTTTACCTCCACAGGAACACGTTCTTCCAGATGTCTCGCCATTCCAGGCTCATTCTCCGCTTTCGACATTAGGTCCGTTGGCTCATCTTAGCCTTGTACAGTCCCAGCGAAATGCCCTTCAATCTGAGCTCCGTACACGAAATACAGCCAATGCATTGCAGAAGGAATCAATTACCTCCCTACGCAAATTAGCCCTCAGGCTTGCGGTTCGAACATCCATAAAGGAAACTCATATCGAAAGAGATGTGCAAACCATTGGTCGGTTGCGCATGTCCGAATATCTCAGAAGCAGAGAGTATGCTGCAGCAGCGGAACAACTCGACAAGTCTATCACTCTTCATGAGCATGTTATGAATGAGCTTGTTGATCTTGTGCGTATTCCAGGCCAAGAAACCTCTTCGGGTGAGTTCTCTCTTCTTACATGGGGAATTTGGAATTCGATTAGCCAATTCAGCATGACCTGTTTAGCGGTGACTTATACTATACAGGTAACGTGGTGCATCCGATTCGCAGTTGCCCAGCGCTTCCCTTCGCTCCACTGTCCCCGCCCCCATCCCCTTTTTATGGACTGAAGCCTTCTGTTCAAATCGATGAATTGGTGGAAGGTGAAGCTTCCGCCACCTCCGGGGCTCCTCCACCACAATACAATCTTCTAAAAGCGGAGCAAGACTCCCAGGCAATTCTGCATGCCTGTCGTTCACGATATGAAGAGCTGGAAAGAGAAATAAGTGGTACTAGAACCCGGGAAGCTTTCATGCGACATTCAACACTGTCCCTTCAAGACACGGTGGAATATCAGAACAGAAAGCTCGGTGATCTGGAATCTCGCAAATCTAATTTGCAGCAAGAGCTTGATCGAGTTTCCTCAAAACTTGAAGGCTCCCAGTCGTCGGAATCAAAATTGAAAGCTGCCATTGGAGCAAAAGCTGCGGAGCTCGATATATTAAGGAAGCAGATGGAGGAAAGCAAGGCCGAAATTGCGTCATCAAGTCGATCCAAAAGCCTCATGGGAGAAGAATTACAAGAGGCTCAAACGAAACTCACAGACACGATTATGGCATTGAACAAAATGAGTGCAACCATCATTGAGAAAGCTCAAGAGATCAGCCGGCTGGAAAAGAAAAACTCAGAGTCGGAAGTTAAACGTCAAGGATTAGAGGAAATGAGGAAGACCCTCGAGGAGGAAGCAAGCCGAAATCGATTATTGACCGAGACCCTGCAGAGAGAGAACACCGAGATTGAGCTGGAATTGCATCAAACGCGATCCTTGCTCGATACGGCTAAAAAGTCGCACAACGAGCTTCACGTGGAATTGGAGAACAAAGGCACCAAGATGGAAAGACTTGAAGCCGAGATTTGCCGGATGACGAAACTAGAGAAAGTCGTTCTATCACACGAAGAGAAAATCGGAGCTTCTTCGACACGAATCAACGAACTAGAGCAATCCAAGGCCTCACTGGATGAATTGCTACGTGAAGCGGTAGCAAAACGCAACAGTTTTGAGATCGAATTGACCACCATTCGAGCCTCCCATTCGGATTTACAAACGCAAATGCTCGACGCTCAAAGGACCATCAGTACGCTTGACGAAGAGATTGTTGTGCTCCACCAGGCAAAGATGAATGTTGAAGGGAAACTTGAAGATGCTGAAACCCAATTACGGGCTAAAGCTATCGCGGAAGAGCAACTTCGAACCGAGTTGAAAGCATTCCAAGACGATAACAAAAAGCTCCAAGAGCAGCTCTCTATCACCCAATCGCACTTGGTGGATGCCCGAAAGTCCGAGGGGTCCTTGAAAGCCGAAGGAGATGAATTGAAGGCAGCTTTGGGCGAACTAAAGAGTTCAGAACAGCGGCTTACCAGCCAAGTGGCCTTGATTTCCTCGAAAGAGACTCAACTTGAATCGCTACAGCAGACGGCTGTAGAGACGCACTCGAAATTGGAGCAGAAGTTTTCTGCTCTTCAGTCTGAGTTGGCGGCTCTAAAAGTATCCGAAAGTGATATCCGCCAACAATTGGAAGATTCTCAGTCCCTGGTATCCGAGTATCAAGAAAATCTTCGGGCTGCAACCATGAAGATGGAGGAGTCGATGAAGATCAATGAGGTTTTGGACAAGAAAATGCAGTCTTCCGAATATGCAAAATCACTTCTTGAGGACGAAATCCGCTCCATCAAAATTACCCTGGATGAGATCAGTCGTACCAAAACGGTTTTGGGGGAACAGCTTCAGGCCTCCGAATCAGCCAACTATCGCTTAATCCAGGATCTTTCCTCGACCCAGCATAATCTGAAAGAAGTCGTGCAGTCCAAAGAAGAGCTTAATGAGCAGCTAAGTACTTCTCGGTCCTCTCATATTCGCGTGGCTGAAGAGCTTTTAGCGATGACGATCAATTTAGACCAGAAGTTGGAATCCGAGAAACGACTGCTTGAGCAAATCCGGGGACTGGAGGCCTCAGGAGTGATAATCGAAAACGAACTCCGGATCGCCCAGAACCACAACGAGAACGAATCAGCACTGCATCTAGAAGGTCTCCAGCAGCTTCGAGATCTCACATCTAGCAAAACTAGCGTCGATGAAGAACTCGCATCTGTGCGCAAAATGCTTCAGGAAGCTGAGGTGTCAAAACAAACAGTTGAGGTACAACTTTCAGATCTTTCTATAGCCAAAAGAGAGTCGGAATCGAATTTGGCCGAACTACAATCAAGACTTAACAAAGTTGAAAGCTCCGAGATGGAACTATGCCATCAGCTTGAGATTGCTCGGGAAGACAAGGCGGCAATGGAACTCACTTTTAAGGGTCAGTTGCAAGATTCGGATGAGGCTGTAACACGACTACAACAGGAATTACGCTCTAGTCAAGAAAGGCTCACGTCAGCTGAAGCATCGGCAGCTGAAGTGCAGGCTCAGCTTGAAGCCGCGATTGTAAAGATGGGAGACATGGAGAGCGGATTACATGCGCAGTTGCATACTTCGAACGAAACCATTCAGCGCGTTGCACATGATCTAGCAGCTACACAATCGAAATTGAGATCCTCGAAAGCGACTGAGACCTCATTGCGTGCTCGGTTCAAAGCCTCTCAACAAGGCAATGCAGACGTAGAGAAGGGGTTTAAGGATCAGTTGCGTGGCTTGGAAGATGTTGCTGAGCGCCTCAGACATGAACTGCGCGGGACAGACACGAAACTAACCTCTACAGAGGAATTCTCACGAGTTCTTGAGATAGATCTTCAGAACCTGAGGTCCACAAAGTCTGCAACAGAGCAAGAGCTCCGTGACGAGATTACTAAACTCACTTGCGCAAAGACCGATCTCGAGAATGACATTGGTAGTATCAAAGCACGGCTCAGTACCACCCAAGCATCGGAAACGAGTTTGTTGAAACAAATTGAAGAGCTGACAGGAAGTTCCGATGAAGTGGAGCACCAACTCCGCACCTACATCGAGACGACGCAAAACACTAGCAAGATCACCGAGGAAGATCTCATCGTCAAGAGAACACGTCTAGAAATGACAGAGCAAGCAAACAAAGATTTGCACGCCCAGCTCCGCGAAATCAACGCAGTCGAATTTCAGACGGAGCGGGAGCTACACAATCTTCAACACTCCACACATGAATTGGAAACCAATCTACAGAGCCTCCAAGAGAAGCTTGCCCATGCTGAAAGTTCCAGGATCGACCTGGCGACCCAAATCCAGGACTCGGAATGCGCCAGAAACAAGCTTGAGCAAGACCTATCTCTTACGCAACAATGCCTCGACTCCGAAACCCAACAAACCCAGGACCTCGTGAAACTTCTCCACCAAGCACGCACAGAAAGCGAAAAGTCCACAGCATATTACGATCTGAAAATAGCCACGCACCAGAAAGAAACCGCCGCCAAAGTCGCAGCAGCCGAAGTCTTCAAGGCTTCTCTTCTACAAAAGAGCTACGACGAGCTCGAGAAAAGCAGAGCGGACCAAGAGCAACTCCGCCTTTTCGGGACTGAAATTTTTGGGCTGCGTGAGGCTTCGCAGAAGCTCCGGTCGAAACTCGAGACCGCTGAGGCTGAGATCAGGCAATTGAAGCAGCAGCTCGAGGTGCAGTCGGAGAACGAAGAATGCCTACCCGAACACCAGCTTCCAACCGAATCCGCTACCCAAGAACTCCAGCAAGCATACGAAACCTCCCAGTTCAAACTATCAACTCTTGAAGAAACGACTGCAGGCCTCCAAACCGAATGCTCCGCCCTGCAACTCCGCGTTCGCGAGCAGTCGGACGAAATCGAGAAGCTGAGGACCTCGCCTAGACCTCACTCTCGTAAACACAGCTTCAACTCTAGCCGCCTCTTCAGCGGGAGTATTTTTGGTCATCATCATGAGGAGAAACCTTCTACTCCAACTTCAACCTCTCCTAAAACGAAGTATGTATACCTTCTTCAGCTATTCCGCAGGTATCTTGGGAAGTGATTTGTAGACGATGCTAATGCGTGAATAAAATAGACAGCGCAATACTCTGCACAAGAAAACACGGTCTGTTTCAAAACCGGAATTCCGTCCCTTTTCCCCGCCCGAAATGGTAAAAGCTACGCCTACAAAGCGCTTTCTGGATAGATTTACAGCGAGACCGAGGACCGCGCCACCGCTTTCAGAGTAGAATTGTTTGGTTTGTCGGATTGGGGAAATGGTTATGTGTACTTGGGCTTCTATTGTTGATCATGGATGGCGCTTGTGGGAGGGAGTTAGGTAACTTGTGGTTGTGACTCGGCGTAGGAAGGATACTGGTTAATACCAGCGTAGAATAGAGCTTCTTCTAGATAAAATGCAGCACTAGAGGTCTGACCAGTGTACAAGTCCATGATTTTATATGTCGTTACTACTCCATCCCGCCATATGAGAAATTATCCATCCACTCTTCTGCTCCCAATCCCAGCCCCAGATTTGAGGTATAGAAACCCGCCATAATATCTTGCCATGCAATATTAGTACTAGATAAGAGTTCCGAGTCCAGTAACACAGGTTAATTTTGAAGTTGATTTTCCTCGATAAGTGTTTCAGCACGAATACTTAGACTCTTGCAAAAATTAGAAACCGCTTCGAGCTGCAGCCAATAGTTCGAAAGTGTCTTTACAGGCGCGTGAAGTCTTTCGAGTTGGCTGTACGCAGACCCTACTTTCAGGACCGCCCCTTTCGTGATCACCGACCTGACTTCCTGCGCAAACTAAACTTCGGCAGCTGCCAATAACGCCATCGGACTGCTCACATAACACTGTCAGATCGTACCTCGAACGACGATATTTTCCAAGGTAGTGAGGTCACGGATATCGGAGGCGGCCTCTGAGCAGAGCGTGCTGCGTGGCGAAACAAGCAGATTATTCCCCAGCTAATTAAGCTAGTATAGAATTTCCCTTCCGCAGCACCGGACCGCCGAAGAGTTGAATTCTAATCATGCCATGCTACAGTATAGCAAACAAACATGAGCCAATTGCTCGTATGATATGACCAAGGCGAGCGAAAGCGGAAGATTTTGCAGGCAGAGCACCCGTCCGGGCCGTCCCGTCCCGTGCGGAAGCTAAGGTTGAAAACATGAGGCAATTGTAATATTAAGAAGCAAGCACGGAGAATCGGAAAGCACCGAGTACCTTTGCGCGAAGCATGGTGTAGCAGAAAATAGGAGCTGCTTGTAGGATGCGCTGTTGTGGGTTGAAGGGGCTGCATTGTAAGAGCCGTTTAGTAGTGGAGGATTGAGGCCCACACTGCTTGTATAGAAGTGAGAACCAGGAGTATCGATGGCGTCACTGTAAGTCAAGAGCGAAGGAATGAAATAATTTAAGCTTGGCTGTTTGGGTATATTAGTAGAAGAAAGCCTTCGTGCGATATATTTTGTTTGTAATAATATACATTTCAACCCCTTTTGCAACTCCCATTCATAATCTTGGCTGAACATATTCCTGTTTAACTAGCTTATTGTTTGCTGATTATCATTTCACCGTTTGAAAAAGGCTTCGGGGTATTGTTTATCTGATTACTGAGTCCACTGTCAGACTTAAAATAAAAGCGAGTATCTTCCCGGACTTTGCCTAACGGAATTAGTAAAGCGTAGGGAGACTTGCGTCTTTACCTCCGTAGAGAGGATCCTATGCGTTAGCGAGTTTCAGGGGGGATTCGACAGTCATGTGACAGGGCTCTATCCAGTTTCCAATATAATCAAGTCTTATTCGATACGCATGTTTGAATAGTATCAAACCGATTTAAAGGGATGCTTTAAAAAATAGATTCTGTAAGTAAAATAGCAAACATCTCCCACGCTTTGTATTTTACACAAAAGTCAAGTCTTCCTACTAATAGCTGCCATTCCAATTCCCCTGCATGCGTGCTTGCATGCCAACATTCTTAATATAGAAACCCACCAGCCCGTAACCAGTCCCCCGCATAATCTTTCCGCCCACGTGATTACCTACCCCTCCAAAATACAACCAACAGCTTCTTTTTACAAAGTAAAAAGCGGAATAACACTATGCTCCCGTTTTGCCGTCCCGCCCTTTCGGGGTCCCTGCCTCCCCCCTAGGTATATATCCACACACGTCCCCACGCTTCCCTTCACATAGACGGCATGGCATGTACGCACGCAGGTCAGCAGCCGAATGCGACTCTGACGGGACGGGCGTGAGCTATGGCCAATGAGACCTGATCTGGGGCAGATGGGACGCCGAAACTGGCAGTTAGGTATCCGGCGAGGCATGGAAAGGGGATGGCACGGCAGCATGCCGTTTCAAGACTCCGTACAGTAGCTTTACCAAACCAGGTACAGTCGTTGTCGATTAAAATAGACACAGCGTGCATGCCATGCGGCACATACCATATCAGTACGGAGTATCTATCCATCCATCCCCATCACCAACGTCGTTAATTTTGGTCGTCGTGACACTGAGCCGCGCTCTTTTCGGCGCGCAACTTGGGTATGGCTATGATTCCACGCCTCAAACGCGAATTGGGGCTGAGCGCCGTATCGTTCCTTCCGTCTGGAGAGAATCCGAATTATAATGATCCCTCTTCTTTAGCTCTTTTCAGCCTCATCGTCTTCCCTATCTTAAGCGTGATCAGTCTCACATTTGTGGCGATTCGCACTGGGCACAATTATAGCGTGGAGAGGAAATTGAGGGTAGATGATTGTAAGTTAAGAAGAAGAGGGTCCGGGTTGAAACATATATCTAAATTCTGTGTTAGGGTTTATTTTGATTGCGGTTGCTTGTGCTACAACTCAATCAATCTTGGACCTTACCGGTGAATACCCAAGGTTATCCTGATGCCGGTTCACGGTTCTGACGCCTGGAAATACAGAAACCAAGTTTGCGCGCCATTCTTGGGATATACCATTGTCCTGGCTTGATGCGTCGTTTGTCAAGGTACTGCTGACCCCTTGCCTTCCACCCAGCCTTGATCGGTGCTCCCAAGAATCCCTTGCCATATTGCTGCTGGGAATGAAAATGCCAGCCATGCTTCCTTCAACAGTCCACGTTCTGCTAACACACACCCTAGAAGCACGTATTCGCACAGAGCATGCTTTCCTGGCCCTCACTCCTCTTTGCCAAACTCTCTATCCTCCGTCTTTACCTCCGCCTCTTCGAGGTGCGACAATCCATGCGGTACGCCATCTACGCCGGTATGCTTTGGACCATCTTGGCCTACCTCCCGTTCTTGGTCATCACGCCCTACATGTGTGCTCCGCATAGTGGGCAGAAGTGGGGCGGGGAAGTTGTGCTGCGGTGCAACGACGCGATATATTGGGAGATTACGAGCGCGGCCATGGCGGTGCTGTTGGATGCGTATATCTTTGTTTTACCACTGCCGGTTTTGAAGACGCTGCCCTTGTCTTGGAACAAGAAATGTGGGCTTGTCGCTATCTTTACAACTGCGAGTTTGTAGGTGGAGGGGTGTGAATCAAAAGGCCCGGGACTTGCTGACGGGTGGATAGGGCGCTGGTCTGTGCTGTTTTGACATTGGTGTATCGGGTAAAGTACAAAGAGGGTGGCGATGTGTTTTACAATGCCTGGATATTGGTTATTACCGCGTAAGTTTCCATCCCAAATTTCAATAAAACTTACTGATATTCGACGTAGTGTCATCGAGAACAACGTCGCAATTACAATCGCCTGCGTACCCGGTGTCACAGCATTCGTCAAGAGGTATTTCTTGAGAAATCACGCCCGGAGACTGTCTTCCTCGTCGGAACGATACACGAGTTCCAAAAGTGCGAAGCGGAGAAGTCGTGGGCATTACGCCCTGAACAGCGTTGGAGGGACCCCTCTGGGTTCTATTAAATCGGAATCTGGAAATCTGAACTCTACCACTCATTTGTCGGGGTGGCGAGAAGCAAAAGACGGGAAAGTGTATACGGAGGTGACGAATATGCCAGGGCTCCCGCAGAGGGCATCGGTGAGACAGCCTGGAATCACAAAGTTTGTGGAGATTGACCAAAGGTCGAGCCGCGGCAGCATGGAAGCAGTGTAACGCATACTGGTTTGGATGTCCTGATTTGACTATTCAATCAAACAATAAATCAATCATTACTCAAGACGCAAACATGTCATTACATGATAGTGTAGTACAGAGTAACCTCGATATAAGCATACGATCGGGACCGGGAAAACCTAAACATAAAGTGAAATACATATAAAATATACTTAGAATTTCCAGATGGACAGATGCCACACAGATACCTATAGGGAACGTGCACGCGGTTTCTCACCAAAATTCGCTACAAGCATATTCAAATATGCTTATAGCGAGTGATGCTTATAACGAGGGTTTTTCTGTACGAGGGGAAAACACCGCGACTGCGCTGTTAAACACATGGGCTGTTCCCAATCCGACATCCCGCTGCCTCAGCCGCCTCGTGTTAATTTGCAACTATGAAACTATTCATATCAAACCGCGGGCAATTCGCGTTCAAGCATGCCGGGTAAGCTGAGACGATGATCGTTGGATGCAAACTTCAGCTGGAAGTCATGCAAGGGGTGGGGTTATTTCTCCTCGCCAAGACTTTGACGGATACTGTAGGGGAACAGCCTTGTCAGATGAATGTAATTGAGACATGACTAAAATCTCCCAAGACCTTTTGGTGCTTCTCTCCTTGGGGCTAAAAAAGCATAGTAGCAGAAAGATCATGAAGAACACCGGGGAAGATGGTCGAGTAAATCTACATACTGTACATGGTATAACTAAACTTCGGATGCAGACAGTGGCGTACTGTGTTTTGTTTGTTCCATCAGGCTGGCATCTTTATCCCCTCCTGCTTCTCGGGCTCGTATACCCTTGGAATTAAACCCTCGGCCATCTCTATGGCTCCATCCATGTTGTCTTTGTTAAACAAGAAGAGACCTTGGATCGCAGCCGTACTGGTATTCAGCTTCGACGTCTTTGCTTTCCCCGCCGCATCCTCAACAAGTCCAATCTCTTCAAGTCTCTGCAAGAAGCGTTGTCTTCCTGCCCTATTTTGGTCGATATCCCCGTAGAATCGGTCCCACATTTCACCGGCTTGGTGCCTCGTAGCTTCGCCAATTCTGACAGTCATATCAACTCTCCCCGGCCTTATCAGGGCCTCGTCCAATCGGTCGATATGATTCGTGGTCAAGAAACCTATCCTCTCTTCCCCGGCTGCAACTCCGTCCAATGCATTCAGCAACCCAGAAAAGGTAACTGACATACCACTGAAGCCCTCTCCATCCACCTGTCGGCGGTTACTAAAGGCCGCGTCTGCATCTTCAAGAAGAAGAATGGTCCTCGGGGGGAGTTTCGTGAGAAGATGTGCCAATTTATCGTCCGTCATGCCTCTCTCGCTCAAATTGATGATCGCAACCCCGAAATCCAACTCCCCAGCCAATGCCTGTACAAAGGAGCTTTTACCAGTACCAGGGGGCCCATAAAGCAAGTATCCCCTCCTATATGGAATTCCTCGGTCCACGTACCACTCCTGTCTCTGTAGAAAGTCTTTCACATCTGCCACTATTCGTTCCTTGATCCCTTCATCCAATATCACTGACTGCAACGGCCGTTTCTTTCGCGGGTCTCCGAATGGCGTCCATTCCGATCCTCGAGCTGTCCACATAATGGTCTTTCCCTCTTGCGCGGATATCTCTAGTTGATGCGCCTCTTTAAATATATCCTCAAAAATGCCCTGATGAGCATACAAGGTAGTGAGCGTGACCGTCTCGAATGGTTCGCCCGTAGTCATGTTGGCAGAGGCTTGTTTTTCTCGATGGATAGATATATATGCATTCTTGTGCCGGACGATATGCCTGCCATAGCCTGGCTGCGCCAAAAACTTGGTTTGACCTGGTCGGTTTTGAGAGATTCGAGATGTGGTCTGCATAGACAGGTTGTGGATTCGAGTGAGCTTGGAGGCGATGAATCCCGTAGGGCGTTGACGGAGAGTCAGCCATGTCAAGATCCATGGATATGAAGGGTCTTGTTTGCTAATCTCGAGGTTGACGAGGAGGCGTCGTTTGATGAGACCGGCTGCTTGGATGGTCCATCGCCGTCCGAGGGTTGCTGCTGCTCCCAAGCTAGCGAGGCCGATGCCTCCAGCGAAGACGGGGTTGTCGAAGAGGGCATCGAGGGAGAAGGGGGAGGTTGGTGGAGGTGGTGTAGGAGGAGATGGTGTAGATACAGATGGGAGCGTAGGTGGAGGTGTAGATGCAGCTGTATGTGCAGATGGAGGTTGTGGTTGGACGGTCGACATTGTCCTGGCTTGCACCTTTTTCGAGGTCCAACACTTTTACAGTCGCGACTTCGCTAAAATGCCAGACGCGACAGCTCTTTCTCTTCATGACGCGACAACTTTCTCCTTCCATTTCAACGTGACTTCAAGCGAAGCAGTTTGATGAAATCGATGGCCTTATCCAAGATCAATTACTTCGAGTATTACTAATAGTATTAGTATCTGTGCTTCTAGTTTATGCCATGTTTTGCCATCATGCGGGAACTGTTCCTCTTTAACTGGTCTTTCCTATACCTCGCTCTTTTTTGAAAGATATCAAGAGACAACATATATACTCCTCTTATTAGGCAAACGATATGTTTGTTACGACCATGCGATAATATCTCGGCTTTAGTTTGGCCAGACTTCTTCTACGAGAGGGAGCACTGGCGCGTGGAAATCCTATACAGTATGCTTGGAAAGCAGGCTTTTCTAGGTGAAGCACTCGTGTACAGCACACCACCTCGACATCAGAGGGCACCATCTCGGAGCGCTTCCTTCCATTCTCGACGGCAAGTTTGCTTAGAGGGCAAGGCACGATACTGTACGATTTCTGGTCAAAGTACCCCATAATCTCGTGTGCTCACGATAAGTACCATCTGTCTGGCTTCATCCATTGCCGCCAGGACTGAACGCGGCTTGCTGGAATACCTTGAATCAGATCATACTCCGTACGCACGCAGGGCAGGCCACGCTGCATTTCAGCCGTACAAAGGTACGCGCATTTCACGAGTGTGAGCCACTGAAGTCGCTCAAACGATTCTCCTCTTGCGGAGTTCCTAATCCGTATTCTACTCTCGCGCTGTTGACTCACCGAGAGAGGGGAAAAGCCCCCAACCAATCAAGCAGAATCTTGACATCAAATTTACTCCACCTTTGTTGTATAGTAGTTTCCTCCGTAGGACTCAAATAGCACCTCTGCCTACTTGTACTACCAAAACAATCATCTCATTCAAGAACCTCTTTCTATTTCCTCGTTCAGATCCAGCATTAACAACATGAGCTTCGAAAAGAAAGTGGCGCCATATGGCACATGGATGAGTCCAATTACATCCGATATAATGTCGGGAGGAGTAGTCAGCTTCAATGAGCTTCACGTTAATGTGGGTGTCTGATCTTTCTAATTTCTTTGTGGAGAGGGGACTCAAGGAGATGAATTGTAACTAACAATCTCCAAGCCAAAAACCGGCCAAATCTACCTCGTCGAGGGCCGTCCCAAAGAGAAAGGTCGATGTGCAATTGTTGAGGTGACAATCACTGGTGAGAGCATTGACATTCTACCCCAGAAGTATAGTGCCCGGTCCAGAGTCCATGAGTATGGAGGTGGAGCGGCAATCTTGGGTCCAGATGGAAAGTTTGTGTTCACCGACGCCTATACGGATGGGGTCTTTCTTCTCTCTCCGACTGGAGAGGTTGAAGAGATCATCACAGGCGACCCGAATACGCGGTTTTCAGACTTTAGTGTCTCGCATACCGAGCCACATTGGATTATTGCAGTGCAAGAGTATCATAGCAAAGATGGTGATGTGCTGAATACCATTGTGGCGATTAACACGCGGACAAAGGCCTCAAAAATTGTGCTCTCGGGAGCGGACTTCTACTCGCATCCTAGGTTCAGTCCTGATGGAAAACGAATTTGTTGGATGCAATGGGTGAATCCTGATATGCCATGGACGGGAAGTCAAGTTTACGTGGCGCATTGGAGCAATGGAGCAATGGAAAGGTGGATAATCAAAAATACATTGCAGGAAAAGCGAAGAAAGAGTCAGTTTGCCAGCCGAGATGGCACAACGATGGCACCTTATTGTTTGAAAATTAACCCACTGGCTTCTGGCAACTGTATCGTTATGATACAATTACGGAGAAGTCGACTATGTTCAACTCAAAGGGTATGAGGACGCGGATATTGGTGCGAGAGAGATTAGACTTGGGAAGTATGTATTTGTTCTCTCATAGCTAGGATACATGCTAACGTGTTTGCTATAGCTCCACCTATATCCAATTGAGTAAAGACAAGTTGGTCGTTGCTTATATCAGGAATGGTGCGAACGGAGTTCTGCTCATGATATGCAAACGAAAGAAATAGCTGAGCTCCCCCTCGATTTCGTTCAGGTCGCATTCTGTGGTCTGAAACGGGTATCCGATACCCATTTTGCAATAATTGGCGCAACAACGAAATCAGCCACAGCGCTTTACCTGGTTGATATCACTAAACCGGGAGAAAAGCTGCTTTTGAAGCACTCTACACACATTGATCTTCCCGCTTCGATATTTTCAGAGCCTCGACAAATCAGCTTCCCTCGCACACAAGGCACTGATAGATCCTCGTCTTCCCATGCTGTATTTATTCCGCCCAACAACCCCGATTATCAGCCCTCGCCAGGCACGAAACCGCCGCTCATAGTGTCTATTCATGGTGGACCTACCAGTCACGTCCCTCCGACTCTGACTCTTGAATCACAGTACTTTACTTCAAGAGAATACGCGTACTGCTATGTCAACTATGCGGGCTCCACTGGTTATGGCCGCGCTTACCGCGATGAACTTGAGCACAGCTGGGGTATCAAATATGTGGAAGATACCGTTTCGTGCATCGAGTACCTCGACGCACAAGGGCTCATTAACGGGAAGAAAGTAGGGATCAGGGGGACAGCGCTGGCGGGTACACCGTTTTGCAAGGGTTGGTAACATACCCCGACGTCTTTGCTGCAGGATGCAGCTTGTATGGGGTGACGGATTTGAAGCTGCTCATCAAAGATTTTCACAAGCTTGAGGCGCATTACAATTTTGCTCTTCTGTTTCTTGAGGATACCACTGAAGATGACAAGGAGAAGATCTATTATGGCAGGAGTCCGGTTTTCCATGCTGATAAGATCACAAAACCATTAACCCTGCTGCAAGGTGCTGACGACACGGTTGTTCCTCTTAAGTCAGGCATTGGAGATGGAGAAGGCTCTGAAGAAGAACGGCGTTGATGTCAAGCTTGTTGTTTTTGAGGGAGAAGGACACGGCTGGAAGATTAAGGAGAATATGAAACGATCGATTGAAGAGGAAGAGAATCTGTGGAAGAAGATTCTGCTCTGACTTGAGAGGAGTATTCTGAGTATGATAGCAGCATCATACACCCGGTATATCTCATGACTTAGACTTTAATGATTTGATCTTGAGTAAGTTTCAAACGACCTTTCTTGTCCCTTTTTCCAGGCCTAGGGACAAACCTTTCTATAAGAAACAATCCTCCCTCCTTGAGAAAAGGTTAGCTTATTTATACGCACGGAGTCTGGACTGATCTTTCTGTCATTGTTTAATCTACTAGGAGCTAGAAACGTCAGCGCTTGCCCGCCTGGGCATTAGTCTGCGAAGGATCGAATCACCAATTTAATAATAATTTGGATGAGTTCAGTGCGATTTCCAAAATGCTGATTAGGAAGTGCATGACGACTTTGTAAAATGAATCAAAGCTATAAAGCTATTTCGGACAATATTGCCTTTAACTTATTGATGCGAACAAAGCGCAACACACTGCCATATTCGAATACCAAGATTGCAATTAATAAGTTAAATAAAGCGTAGAAATTGATTAAGTATTCCAACTTGAAGTTATTCACAAATTCATGTTATAGTTGAAAGTTGGAGAGAATTCAATCCCCGGATTATTATGATTGAGTACCTGGTGGTACGGAGTACAGTGGGTGCAGTTAGGCAGTGGGGCCCTGAAGCGGCCGACTGCCTGCATGCATCATCTCCTGATTTTCTTTCTGGCCTCCCTCTTCCTCTCCTCTTCTCTTCTCTCTCTACACCTAAGGTGATCCAAACCCACCACCACACACACTCTGCCAGACCCCCTCGACAAATGCATATCGAAACAAACCAGCATACTCCCCCCTTTTCCATCCAAAGCCAGATGCGCACCGCGAAGAAACTACAGAAACTGCACCGAAACTATCGATCTCAGATTCGGGCGGATGCTGAGCGACGCCGTGTCGCGCCGTGAGGAAGGAATACAAGTTGCACCAGTACCAGCAGTGTCAGCTTTAGTACCAGTGTCAGTGTTTATCCGCCGGAATGGCAACCCTGAAGAACCCAGCGCCCGCCTTGAATATTGCCCGCGGCTTTCACACGCCTGTAGCTTCAGGGGATGAAGATTCCGACCATGGACCACACACTCCTTCGCAGTCGCACCGCAAGAACCTGATGATCAATGATGTCGTCAGTGCAAATAGCAGCCCTATGCTACGATGCAGCTCCGCGCAGGGTGTGGGAGTGGGCGGCATCAGCAAGCTAAAGCTACAGCTGGACACGCTCAACCTGGATCACGATTCGCGGACAAGTTCGCTGGCACGCAGCAAATACCAGTCGCAGCCGCAGAGCAGCACAGGCACCACTTCCGAAGGCGGACTGAGCGACGACGAGGCCTCTGATATCACGACTTATGAGGTCGGGTTCGAAGATGACTTTGTCAGCGAGACTGTGCGCGAAAAGCCGATATTTGGAGCTGTCGAGGGTGGTTTGGTGCAGGATACCCTCGCCCGGAAGATGCAGGCCGACGATTTCGAGCCCTTGCGATGTCTGGGCAAGGGGACGTTTGGCACAGTCCTGTTGGTCAAGCAGCAGGCAACAGGACGACTCTACGCGCAGAAGCAGTTCAAGAAGGCCTCCTTGACCGTACACAAACGACTTGTCGAGCAAACCAAGGCCGAACGATCCATCCTCGAGAGCGTGAACCGTCACCCATTCGTCGTCAAACTCTTCTACGCCTTCCAAGACCACGAGAAGCTCTACCTAATCCTGGAATACGCCCAAGGAGGGGAGCTCTTCACACATTTGGCATCAGAGAAAATGTTCACTGAGGAAGTCGCGTCTTTCTACATGGCCGAAATGGTTCTCGCTCTTGAACACCTTCACCGCGATCTCGGTGTCATATATCGCGACCTCAAGCCCGAGAACTGCCTCCTAGACGATCAAGGACATTTGCTGCTTACCGACTTCGGACTATCAAAGGTAGCCGTGGACGAGAATGACAAGTGCAGCAGCATGCTGGGAACAGTGGAGTACATGGCACCGGAGGTGATCCTAGGCCAGAAGTATGGCAGGGCTGTTGACTGGTGGTCTTTCGGCGCCATGGGTTTCGACCTCTTAACCGGAGCACCACCATTCCCGGGCGGGAACCATGCGAAGATTCAGGACAACATCGTGAAGATGAAGCTCAAGCTACCATATTACTTAAGCGCCGATTCAAAAGATCTCCTTACCCGCCTCCTGCGTAAAGAGCCGAACAAGAGACTAGGTAACAACATGCCAAAAGATATGCAGTCGATCAAAAAGCACCGGTTCTTCCGACGCATCGACTGGAAGAAGCTTGCCAAGAGGGAGGTAGAGCCACCCATTCAACCCCTCATTACAGACCCAGAGCTCGCGGAGAACTTTTCAGATGATTTCACCGGGTTGGCGCTGAGTCCTGTGTTGACGAGCTCCAAGGCTCCTTGGAGTGCAGAAGCAAATGAGAATCCATTTGGAGGATTTAGTTATGTCGGGAGCGAGAGTTTACTGAACGGCCATGGGTTTATCGGGATGGACACGGGTGTGGGTGTATGAAACTGTTTGGAAAAGGGACTCGGAGATATTCAAAATGCTCAAGGGCGTTAATCAGTGGGCATAGGATAGACAGAGTATTAGTACATTGGGACGGCAAGGTGGCGTTAATACTGGAAGTCACGAGAAAGGGGTAAAAGTCTGGGTTGCGCGCATAGCTGTTGGTTTGGAGGCATAATTGGATTTGCTTCTTGAACTGCATGTAGACTGTTGCGTTCTTTTAGACAGACAATTATAATAGAACTCAAGCTTACTCTGTACAGTACGCAGGCCCGCTTCCTACTCCGTATCCTAGTTGTGTGTACCTACATGTATGTTTGTATTATTGCCAGCGCTAGTGTATACTTTCTCCTCTGATGTGCGACCAAAAAATAAACTATCGTCTCGTGTCAGGATCAAACACAAGCCAAGTATTTCTGATCCTGACAATCTCGTGCAGTGTTCTGATTGCATAGTGAATTCCACGCGGAGCTGATGTGTCGAGTACCATGTTCAAGCAATGTCTCGTGGCGCTATATCAGGCTTCACGGCTGGATTCAGCTGACAGTGAGGCATGCATCTCGTCGGCTTCGAAATCTCATAAATCAATACGTATGCATTTCTTTTTTTCTGTCTAAAGTAACAAAAGAATAGCACTTACAATTGTGGACTTTGCTTTACTAAAAGACGGACAATCTCACAAACTTGAATATATATTTCGAGTCCTTTTCCTTTCAACCATACGCATACATAACAAAGAAAAATAAAAAGCTCACTCCCGTCAAACCCTTCTCGCCCCTAATATGTTTTCTCTAGTAAGCTAGCTATACAATTCCCCAAACACTTACCTACTACTATGCCAAATCAACAGAGCCTCGTATATATAACCTCCATCCTGGCCGCCATATCAACAACAACAAGCACAACCACAGCCCTATCATCAACCCCCGAAATCCCAACCCCGTCCCCGTCCCCGCAGTAGCCGCAAAGCCAACCGGCGGCCCAGCCAGCGCTCCATAGCCATATACAGCGCCTACACCTGCAGGTCCCGAGCCGCGTGCCCCCCGCCAACATCTCCTCCCAAACCGTATCCGTAACCGAAGACGGATGCGCCATCGTCCCGATGCCCGTCAGCGCAAACAAACTTGACCGCGACGCCGAAGACGGGGACGGGGACGGCGGGATGCTATACCCAGGGGTTTTTTAGGACGGCTGTGGGTTGACGCTGCGGAATCAGTATCATGGGTAGGCTGGGCGTGGGGAGTAAGGTGGGCTATGCGAATACGGATATCGATACGCCGGGAAAGGCTTATGGGGCTGTTCAGATTGTTTGTGTGGGATGTTTATCTCATGAATCAGACCTACGTTTGGGCTTTGCGGTGGTGTTGGGGGAATCGACCCACTTCTAACTTGGGTGTTCAGCGCAATCCTATAGCTCCAACGGCTACCAGGGTCCGGGGCAGATATACTATAGAAGCAGGGAACAACAGTCGGTTTTCCTTCTTAGGACTAAAGGAGCAAAGAAGGAAGACCGACTATTAAGGTCCACACAATCTATACTTATAAGTCTCATCCGATGTCCTTGAACTATCTATCTTTCCTCTCATTTTCTATACTTTTAATAATGAGACTCAGCGTCGCTATTTTTCTAGGCTCTTTAGCTCTTAGCTACAGCTATATTTTAGATAACTCTTGTGCTCCATATCAACCTCTTATTACCAAGGGAATGAAAAGTGCTTTCGATTTAGCCAAGGCGGGATATGATGCTTTTACTTCGCCAGACATAGCAAATGAGGACAAATTCCAGGCCCAGTTAGAACTTATGGTATACTTATTTGACGATGCAACTCATTTCTTGGACTATAAGCAGACTGTGGTCAATATATTTGCTGCGGTGCTCCAGGAGTTTAACAGTACTAGCGATGGCAGTCCCGAACAGATCTTGGACTCGGAAAAGGACCAGAAACTCTATGCAACTTTGCCCTCCAAGGACCTTATCTTGTTTTGCGATTATAGCCGCTTTACAGAGGACGTGTGGTCACCTAACAATGACGTTGTGGATTCTCTTATGAAGTATAGTAAGTCAATATCTTGTTTCCCAAATATTCCAGCTTCAAAGCTCCCCCCGACCTTCGGAGTAATTAGTTTATAGCTATGCTAATTTCCCCAAAGAAGTAGATATCAATGATCCGTTTACCTATTGCGATAAACCTGGTAAATATAACTACACGGTGCGTGACTTGTACCAACGATACATAATTCCAATACTGACTTCGACTTAGGCTTGGACCACACAGTGGGCTGAATTTAATATAAACAAGGCCTCTATAATCCAATTATGTGACTGGTGGTTGAAAAAAATAACAACGACTCGATACCAAACTCTTCCAGACCTCGGGACCGGAGGTGCGCTGGCTCTCTCAACGACCGATTTCGCGGCAAAGACAGGCCTGGTGGCCACCAAGGGGACAGAAATGGATTCGCTGCATTACCTGGCTGACATGATTCCGCTTCACGAATTGACTCATGCAATCACGAGTGTTACCCCAACTAAAGATATCGGCGGAGCAAATGGATACGGTAAGACAAGACAACCTTCCAGACCACTCTGCAAGCTAGTGTACTGTACTGTACTGTACCCTGGAAAGCCGAAAGAAGTACGGAGTAAAGCTAATCTTCTATTTACTTACTATTAGGATGGAAGAGGGCGAGATCATTAAGCGATGATGGGATTCTAAACAACGCTGATAACTATCCCTTCTTTGGCTGTGGAGCAAGGATGATCTCCCCAAAGGATGGCGCGACAGCTCCGAGACCAGTGGAAAACGGAAGCATTCGATTATTTCCGTAGACGTCGTGATGGCCACGTGAGAGAATGTGATGTGATGCATGTATACAGTATGCGTGGGGAGTATATCGCATCTTGGATAATACAGAGAAATGGTTGGAATTTCTGTTTATGGATGGGGCTGGTGGGATAAGATGGGGTGTTTAATATGCTTGGGTGGCAGGTAGGGTTCATGGACAGTGGTGGGAAAGGACTGTGTATGTAAAGTGTGGAATTTCTGGTTCCTGATAACATGCACGAAAAGAATATTGAGTAACGAACATGCAGTAAGCATTAGTGTGCGAGGGGATTGCAGATCCTAGCACCTAGGTATCTGAATGCTCTTCGAAATTCTGGTATAGCTTGATTAAGTTAATGAGAAAGGCAAAATGCTGTGTTTAAAGCAACGTGTGCTATGTCTACCATCATTCCCCTTTTCCGTTCCCAGGTACCGGCTATCTAATTTTAGCTGGTATACCTTGGAAGTCACACCAGTCAACACCCCATCTTTTCCCACGGCATTACCTCCTCAGCCACTTGTCTCATTAATACTCCTCCCATAAAGCGCCAAAATCAACTCACTACCCTTCTCAGCCGCAACCATGATCCCATACTGCGGATTAACGGAAAGCGGAGCCATAATACTGCCATCAACCACATGCAGATTATCCATTCCGATGACCTTCGTCTGTGCATCTACACAATCTCCGATCCTACAACTGCTGGACCAGTGGTTGACGCTGCCGAGTGCGTATGCCGAGTAGGTGGTGATGTACGTTTGGATATCTGCTTGTGTGGCGGTTTGTGGGATGTTGAGGGAGTTGAGCCCAGAGTCAGGGAGCTTCTGGAAGATCTTGTAGATGAAGCCCGCAATATCCTCAGCGTCTGTTGCGTCGGAGTAGTAGACATTTTGGCCACCAGGAGCGAAATCCGCTTGCTCGTTTAGCACAACGCTGCCCTTGGACTTCAGGCCGGAGGTCCCATAAATGTTCAAGGTGATGGTGTTGTTGGATTGGTAGTCTTGGTATCCAGACGAGTCAATCGTGCCCTGGAAACTCACGTTGCTGCCATCGTCACGCGTCAGGGTGTCGAAGAACACAGCTGTCTCGGATGCGAATGTGTAGGGCCCGTTGCGGCTTTGGACGTAGGCTTGTGCATCTGCATCGATTGGGGAATCGTACGAGTAGACGTATGATTGGATGGATGGACCCTCGAGTTCAATAAAGGTGTTTGGGTTGTCGAAAAGCCCGGCTCCGATGGCCGTTGAGTTGATCCAGTCACCTGAAGGAAGATCTGTGCTCATCTTCCCAGCTGCTTGGATCTTTGATAGGACTGCTGGGTCTCCAATCCCAGACATCATTAGCAGTTTAGGACTTTGGATTGCACCACTGCTGAGAATGACGCGACCGTTGGGTTTAAGGGAGATGATTTTCTCGACTCCCGTGACATTGGCATATACTCCAGTTGCTTGAGTGAGATTCCTTTCCACCCGCAAGACTGTGACGTTGGTTTGGATGTGGAAGTTTGGGGTTTTCAGAGCTGACTGGAGGTAGGAGACTACCGGTCCACCACGCTGGCCATCGGCGTAGTCGAAGACTGGATGTCCAAACACTTCCGTCTTCTCGTTTGCTTGAGCGTTCATATCCACGTCCTTAAAGCCAAGCCCATCCACGATCCATTTTCTAGCGGCATCGTAGCCAGTTTGGAGGTATCTTACTTGGTCGCGCGAGGTGTTATCCGTGGAAGGTTGTCGCAAAGTCAGTCGTTGGTTGGCCGTTTCCACATCGGCAGAATGCCATCCCTCGGGAAAGTAAAGATCCCAATCACTCGCCGGGGGCTTGAAGAACAGACCAGCGTTAATCGCAGAGCTTCCACCTATAGTGCATCCCCCGTAGCTGTTCAAGCTGCAGGTCAACCCATCATTGGTAGCGTAGATTGACTTGTAAAGGCCAGGAACATCAACTCGGGAGAGGTTTGTGTCGTGGAGCCATGACTGTGTATTCGTTAGACAAGGTCCAGAAAGGGATTTCAACGCCGTACGGGTCTTCGCGCGTCCAAATCACCCCCGGTTATTCCGTATGAAGGCCCGCCTGACTCAAGCAACAGTGTCTGTAAGCCAGCTTCGGCCATTCTGGTTGCGACTACACTCTCATTAAGATATATTCATATATGACATAAGGAGATCCTACCAATGATCCCAGCTGGTCCAGATCCAACGATTATCGCATCATAAGTCTCCGTTGTCCAGTCCGCGGTTACAGCGGCGGCGAAGACGGAAATGGCCAGCAGAAAGTTCTTGGAGAAGAGCATCGTGAATTTAGAAAGAGATTTAAAGAGTGTAAAGGTTCTAGGTGTAAGAGCAAAATATTATGGTGGAAATAGAAGGCTATGAAGTCAAAGGCAAGAAGTATGTACGCTAAATGGAAAGCAGAGCCCAGACGCTCTTTCCTATAACAAAGAGATTTGAGACATCCCGACGGAACCGGAATAATGAAGCTGAGCTGGTTTGTAAATTATAATACCATAGAATCTTCAACACAGAAGGATTCTTTTATACGAGTAGTTATTTCGCTTATACAGCTGCCAAGGGACGCATGAAGTAATTAGTTTAGGCAGCTGAAGTGGAGTATATTAATAGGGATAAGATGATCGCTTTTTTAACCCGGACACTCCGCACTACTTATTAGCATAGCTTAAGTCTTTAAGATAATCCTATATATAAGTATAAGTCCAGAATAGCGGGACTAAACGAACCTTGAAGTAAGACTTCTTAATTAAGCTCTGTCTTTAGGTAATTCTAAGCAAAGAAATATGGAGTAAATACGAGGATAGTGGGAAATATTAAACTTAAAAAATACGAGTACCTTGGCATTATTAGAGGTCGATCTTAGCGGGAAGGCATAAGCGGAGTGAGTATAACAAAGTACGGTATACTCATCTACTCGACATTTAAATATACTCCCGAGCCGGCACACAAAAATCTATAAATACATAATTATCACAGGAATTCTTTATTCTGATGTCATACTAGACTCTTGTTTACTGTGCAGCCTCAACGATAACTTTTAACAGCTGCTCCCCTCTGCCGCGTGCTCTCCAGGGAGACGAGGTTCTGGGTAAGCACTAGAAGATATTATCGACGATTACGACAGAGAAAGAGGATATTGAACGGTAAGCTGACTTGCTGCAGAAACTACGCGTATTCGTCGCACCAGATGCATGTTCATGTAAACCAGACGAGGCTTCTGTAGCTTTGATATTGAGACCCACGGAAACGAGTGAGAGGGGAATACATATCCCTTCGGCGCCCAATGTCCCCGACAGGTGAGTTGCATATACTCTTCGAAGATTGCTAAAAGACCACGCAGGACTCTCGCGTTTAATAATGCCAACTTTGCTAGAGGTGATATATGGAAGGCGTCTGAAGAAGATGATTGCTTCGGGAACATATTCATTTCCTTGTCTTCGAAATGACTAGATGCATCGAGCAGGTCGTAGAAGACCATAATTGCGTATAGATCCAACAGAGGTAGCGTAATATACAAAACTTCGATGGTCACCTAGCACTGCCAGGGGAAGTTGCGTCCTTTTTCGATGGTTGAAGCGCCGTGGCTGTCTTGCGATGGTTTTTGGGAGCCGCCTTTGTACAGAAACTTCCTTGAGGATAGCCACTGACTTGAGATGTGATTGGAAAGCTGGCTCTTTTCCACGAAGACGATACTCGGAGTATGGAAGTAGCAGTGTAGCAGTCATAGATAAAATTCTTATGAGGATCTCCGAGAAAGTCGCGAACAGAAATCCATACACAAAGGTAACATGGATCTCAATTTGCCGTGGTCAGTGGTTAGAACTTTTAGAAGCTGACGAGTGTGACAATGCTTGATGTTGCCTGTAGTTTCCTGTCAGAGTTGGATACCTGATTCATCTTAATAGGCTGAGCTTCCGAAAAACCCTCCAATGCTAGATTCTTGATCTCACAGGCATGATGCCGAATGTGGTCCAGAACTCCCGGCAATCATAGCATCTCCCCAACTGCTCCATTGGTCTTGGCAAGGCCCTGACATTTTGTTCCTCCATCAACTCTCCTATCCACTTGATCTGAGATTTCTCTCTCTCAGAGTTTACGTTTTCGGCGTCCAATTCCGCTGAGAATCCAAGAATCACAGTCCACCAGTCGTAGACAATGAGATCAGTTAGCATCTGTGATGGTCAGTACGTATTCGGAAGTCTAGCAATAACCTTGGCATACGAATCGTTGACTTTTAGCTGCACTGAACTTTTGATGAACCGCAATAATCGCCCTGGCCACATCCTCCCCGTGTATCATGTGCAATGAATTCTTCTCCTTCAGCTGCTCTTTAGTCGATGCCACGCGATCGATCCAATTCTTCGGCTGCCTGGCTCCCCCCCATAGCCCGGAAAGGTTCAGTACACAACCACCGTACGCAAGAAGTTCATCTTCAGCAATGGCTCGGGGATTGGATTTGTCGTACTTGGAGTGTCTCGTGACCCAAGTATCCTGGTTTTCCACGGAGAAAATCCCAGTGCTACCCAATTGGATGAAGTTGGGATCATTCTTTTCGGAAGCGTGGGTTTGGATGTAAGATTTGACAAGATGCGTGCTCTGGCCTTTTCCCTTTAACGGAAACGTGATGAGGATCGTTTTTGCGGCTGGGAGTGCAGCATATTGTTCGGTGTCGTCGTGTTCACCATTCTCAAACTTGAACTTGTACGTTCCATCTCGGCCAGTAGTTGTGGTCGCTGCATATGAAATGGTCTTCTTATCCAGGAGGGGAATCAGGAAGGTTGAAGTCCAGCCAGCGCCGAGGATGAGGAGATCTACGGTGCCGGGTTGAGTTTTGGCTGTTTCCGCCTGGATCCATCAGCTTTTGCGTTTACAACAGAACGAGTAGAAGCATTACCATTGTACCGCCGCCCATGATTTTTGATATCGTGTCGATATCAAGGAGGAGGAGTAAATATAAGGAACAAGACAAAAGTCATGACGAGGTTGACAACGCACGTGAGTTCGCTAGTCAGGGGGCGCACCTGGTGCACCAGGCGGACTAGCAGGGAGGTGGGTTTATCAATAACACGGTGTTGGAAGATAATCTCGTGTCCTAAGTTGATCAACACAGATTTATGTTTTTGTGTGAGACACACAGGAAGCTCGGAATAGCGCACAGGAGTTTGCAACAGGATGGAGGACTATCAGAGGTTAGTACTGCTTGACTGGCTCATCGTTTTACCCAGACTGTGCATTGAAGATACAGGAGACCTCGAGCTGCGCGACGATCCAGCAGCTTGTATTATGGCTCTCCTAGGCTTCGTCGTCCACTTGATGGACTAATTGTGATTGCTACATCCACTGTGGCTTTCCTTGCTCAATTGCCCCAATGGTTACTGTATCCTACTAATCAGATAACAGTATCTTGCATAAAACGGCCTCGAAGAACCTGCCCATATTCCCCAAACAACCCCACGATTTCTATGTTGCCATCCTGCCGCACAATCAGACGGTGCGCCGCTGCAAATGGAAAGACTTGTTATGGCTGAAGGCTCGAGGCGTATGTTGAATCTCCCCTTCCAAATGTTTTCTCAGCTAATGAAGCATGCCGCAGAAAAATACAATCGGTCAAATCACAAACGCTCACGCCAAAAGAACGGGCACGAAGGCGGTTTTGGTCTGCGGAGACCGAAAAGTGCCAGATAATACCCTGCTACGAGAACTGGCCAGCCGAGAGATAATACCCTGCTACGAGAACTGGCCAGCCGAGATAATGGGGATTTGTTGGTGTTCTGGACTATAGTGGATACCAGGCATGTCTTATCCCACGAAGTCAGACCTTTTGTGTGGGACATGGCAAAGAGAATGGAGGAGTATTGGGAGACAAACATACTTCCGGATGGCATGGACGAAGATTGGTCGATGTCTGTGAGTGATATCGCATTTCTGCTTGTGAAAAACGTGCTGATGTTGTAGGATGCGGAGCCAGAACCACCGACCATGAAGGAGGTGGAAGATATGCTACGACCGTTACGTTCTCGCAACACAGACTTGGCCTTGAAGATAGAAATGAATGGCGATCACCCGGACGTCACCTGTCAAAATTGTCCTTCTCACACCTATCCCGTCCGCGACGTAGCTGCTCTTTCCAACTTGAGCCGGTCAATTGATACCCACTTGAGATCTTATCAGCACGCAGCCAGTCTCAAAAAGAGGATAGAATCCGAAGAGGCATTGTCGAGGACGTTGACCTCGTTGATTCTTCGGAACCCCAATGCTGTGTTCGGATCCAGGGCCACTGACAATCCTTTGGTGCCGCAAATATTTTGCAAGATTTGTCCAACTTGGATCCATGACATGCGACAAAATTCTGTAGCACGATATTCCGCAGAAGAGCATCTGAAAACCTTTGAGCATAAGAGAAGAGCCCTGTCATCAGTAAGTCGTAGTCAGATATAACTCTCAGCAAATCTAACGAGACAAGGAACCACTGAGACGAGTAGAGGATCAAACACAGAAGACATTGGCCCGAGTAAGCAATCAATTGGCCGATATTAGAAATTATGGCTAACAATCAAGCCACTCCGTCCCCTGGACCCAAACATATCTAAGGGCATCCCCTATTCCCACACCCGTCAAAGCTGAATCCGCTTCCTTGAAGCGCAAACGCACAGAATCGTCTTTGGATACAGTGAGCCCATTATCATCGCCGAACAAAACATCCACGTTTCCCACCCCCTCAAAGCGGACCGCAAGACCAGCGTTGTACCACCAGTACCTTGTATCGAGGGAAAAGGTCGACGCTACGCTGACAAAGCTGCGAAGAGTCTATCCCAAGTACAAGTTCGGACTGAGAGCGGACCCAGAAGCATACAGCATTATATGCGAAGACTGCGACGACTTCTCCTACACGATCGCAAACGAAATCAATGCCAACAGTGCTTTTGTTCATGTCGTTCAGCACTGCAATACAAGCAGCCACAAGACCAATGCCACGGCACGGGAAACGCGCGAAACGAAAGCGGCTACAGTAAGATAATGCCCCTTTCTTGGACCCTTCCTAAATCTCGTCATAGCAGCAAGCCCAGACCCTCACATACTAACCAACGCAACCGCACTCATCCCACAAAAGAACACTACCCTGGTCCTCCTCGTCCTCGTCTTCAACACCAACCTCCACCGCAAACCAAGGACCCGACCTCGAAGCCCAACTGACCACCCTCGTCACCCGCCTGCATGCCACATTCCGCGGTTCCTCAATCCACCTCTTCAGCCCCTCGGGGCCCGGCCAACCCCACCGTCTATCCTGCCTCACCTGCTCGGCCTTCTCCCAAACGACCTCAGACCCCGAAATCGCCTACGGGAAACTGTTCCAGCACCTCAGAGAACATGGCTTCCCAATCGACCGATCGTACCTCCTGCTCGAGCGCGTAAAAAGGAGATATCCAAATGAGCCAATCACCCAGCGTGGATTCGGAGCCCAGAAGAACCTTCATTGCAGTGCTTGCTATGCTGACTTTGGAGCCGAGTGTGATGATATACATACTATAATACACCATATAGATTCTGCTGCCCATCTGCGTGCTGTTGCAGCGGATAAAGTGACGCAGCTGAGAACCGCCCAAAGACAGGCTTTTGCCGCGGATAAAGCGAAGCGGAGGAGGAAGTAAGGTAGGCCAGTTGGATATCTGTTCACCTCGGTGTTTGTACATTGTGTGTATGAGCTGCGCGAGGGAAAGTGGGGGGTTGGTGGATGCCACGTACTGGAATGGAACTTTGGATATACATTTCATTCATTGTACTATACGTATCACGGCCTATGGCGTCTTGGATTTGGACATGCTTCGAGATGCTGACTTGGTTTCCACCTGAAAAGCATCCTACTTATGTATTGCACTTGCACTTGTACAATACCTTTACATATCTGAGGCAACTCACCTGTTAGAACATATACCCCATTCATTTATTCTCCAGCGAATTAAACCTCCTATCCGCCAGGCGGGATAGGAAAGCGGAAAGCATTCCTTCCACTCCAATCTCTCCTGTTACCTGCAGTATATCCTAATTCGCTTTCCACCTTTCCACCTTTCCACACCTGATTCTACCTAAAGAACACTAATAATAACAGGCCCTCAAAGTTCCAATACCCTTAGCATTACACAAGCAGTAGTATATCTTCATTCCAACTTTCCATACCCACCCACCTAGGTCCTCGTATCCCCCTCGACCTATATATAGTAGCGATGGTCCAACTTCCTTATCCCCCCCCATCCGGTAGTATTACCATCCCAAACACAACACAACACAACACAGAGTAAATTAAAACGGACTATCGAACTGCGTGCTTAAATATTAAGTAGCTATATTCTAGCTCTAGGCCTAAACTCAAGTGGAGATTTGTGATTTTGTAGAGGTTTTTGCGTGGAAAGTAAGTGTCTAGGTGGGGTGGAAATTAAGTGTGGCGCTGCGCTCGCATTATGGTAATTTGGTTTGGTAATTTGGTTTAGGCGAGGCGGAGTACTAGTCAATTGATTGCAATATACTGTTGAGAATGATTACGTCTTGTTGTGTAATTTGTTATGGTATGGTATACGTCGTTGGCTATGTGTGTTTTGCTGTGTGTTGAGGATGGTGGTGCGATTGGAGGATAGAGGATAGAGGTGGTAAGGAGAGGGTCCAGAGGGAATACTTGGACTTGTGTAGTATGGATTAAATAAAGGTTATGGGGATATGATTAGGGTAGGTTAGGTTAGGTGGTAATTACTATGCTGTTTCTACTCTAAGATGGCATGCCCTTCTATCCAGGCTCCAGCTCTCCAGCTCTCAGACCTGCCTATATTTCCGGCTTTCCTAGCAACCATATACGGTATACACAAAGCTCAAACGAACTTGAGTCGACTTGATTGAGTTGAGTTGAGTTGAGTTGAGTTGATGTCCCAAGTTCCCAACTCAACTTATTTAATACGCTGTCAGAATCAGAATCCTAGCTACTTAAAAACCTCCTTCCTTCCTCCTCCTTCCTTCTACTCTAATCTAATCTTCCTATGCCTAGCCCAGCTAGCCAGCGCTAGCTCTACATTCCAAATTCCAAATTCCAAATTCCAAATCCCAATCCAAGATGCGTATCTTTGACTCCTATTCTTTAAAGGCTACCTTACGCTGCATTTATTTCATCACCGGCGACATTCCTTTCAACCGGTGATAATTCTCATTCTCGTTCTCATACTCACTCATACACTAAAAAATCATCTTATACGTCATTGCTTCGCGCACTTACTATAGTCTACTGTCTATGTAAATCAAAGCAAATCTGAATATACGAGTACACGCCTGACAATACAATAAGCTCTGTTATTAGGATTAGAGGTTTGATTATTAATCATCCACCCTGGTCCCTGGGAAGGAAGGTATTGAAATCTAGAATTAAGCGTAAGGTGTGCACTACTGTATTGTGCTGGTGGTGGTTTTGTATAAAATGAAATGTTATGCTTACAGTGGATTGGATGTGCGTCTCCGAAAGCGCTGTGGGATAATTGCAATATGAGTATAATGGCAAGTAAGTAGTACTAGCAAGGAAGCGAGTACGGATTGCGTAAAAATGGGAAGATGGAAGATGGAAGATGGAAGATGGAAAAGTAGCGATGAAGTAACTGGTATTTCTAAGCTCGAAGGTATATTCATATGCTACTTGCCCCCTATCTCTATCCCTTTCCGAAATAAAGAGCCGGATAAAGATGAAGAGAACGGGGATATTGCTTTGCTATTGCTATGAAGAACTGCAAGAATGCCATGCTGAGTATCAAATATATGCATTATATACATACCTACCTCGATCCCATCCCATCTGTCTATCACCTCAACCAGGCAATGCAAGCCGAACTCCAATCAATAAACCACACGACCGCCCAAGCATGCAAAACGCATCACATCACATCACCCCGGACTCGCACTCTCTCCCTCCTCCTTCCTCTCCTTCCTCTCCGCCCTCCCACTCCCAACCGAACCCCCCCTCCTAACCACAACAAGCACCGCATACACGACCGCCACCACGCCGGCAAGCACCCCATACACGATCTCGCCATTCCTTGTATTGCCCGCGAGCTGCAAGCCCAGGCCCCCGTTGATAACGGCGAGCAGCATGAGGATGCGGCCGTACCAGATGTGGATGTGGGAGACGGGGGTGCGGGATTGGGATTTCTGGTATAGGAGGTGGTGGGCGAGGCCGAGGAAGGGTTGGAGGAGGAAGAGGGCGATGATGGCGACGCCGAGGCGGGTGTGGGTGTTGGTCCAGAGCTGGGGGTAGGGTTAGCATGGCATTACGGTAGTCGGTAAAACGAAATGAGATGAAATGAAATAAAATCTTAAACTAGGTAGGTACATAGGTATTGCAGGCGGGGGGTGAAGAGAAGGGAGAAAGAAAGGAAAGGAAAGGAAAGGAAAGAAAGACGTACTTGATCGGTATACTGCGCCAATTTAACGCCCAGCGCTAGCCCAATGATCAAGAGCGCAAGGTTGAACAGTTGCACACCGGCGTGGATCCACGGGGAGCGAATAGTCCGCATCAAGATAGCGCCGGCCGGGAAGAGGATGACAACAACAAGACCCATGATAATACCATGTGCCTTATCAAAAGTCTCAACTTTATCCTTGCTAGATTCTGTTGTGCTTGAACTATCATCCGAACCGGAGCTAGAACTCGAGCTTGAGCTTGCGCTTGCAGGAGATGAAGCGGTAGCTGAGGAGGAAGATATGACAAAGGGGTTGGAATCGGTGCTCAGCGAGGCTTTGCTCAGATCGAGCGTGAATTGTCGATAGTCGTCGCTCCCGTGCTGGTCGATCTCGGTGCCGGTATCGTTGGTGTTGAGCGCTGCTCCCGAGCGCCAGGCTGCGATCCAGGGGGAGGATGTAGAGTTGGAGGTTGAGGAGAGCGTGCATGTTGTGCCTGTTATAACATTGTCAGTACCTACGCATTGATGAAAATAGCTAGCCCAGGCTGCCCAGCTTGGGGATATATTTACAGTGCACATTCGCAGTCATCACACTCCCATTAACCCCACTGCCCTCCAAAAGCGTAACACCCGCCATCAACGCAGAATCCAGCTCCGGCTCCACATGTCCCTGCCCCCCATCCCGCCCACTAATCGTGACATTACCGTTCCCATCGGCGTACATGACAAAGATGGTCGCGCCGGCCATCTGCTTGCCGATTCCTAGGCCGATCCATTGGTAGGATGTGGGTGCGGAGAGCGAGAAGTAGATTCCGCCTGGCGAGGAGGTGGAGATGGGGGAGTTGGGCGGGATTCCGACGCTGTAGGAGGG
>QGMF01000076.1:0-74080 GCA_007821475.1 Lachnellula arida | reverse complement strand
AAAAGTGATTTTTTTAAGGCATAGGTAAAAAGGTTAAATAAGCGATAAATTTATTTTCTAGCGGTCGCTATAGCGCTAAGACCACTTTTCACTTTTTGCCGTGACATTCACTTTTTGCTGTACGCGTCCCCGGAACATCATGGTCTCCACCTGATAATTATGAGTTTCCTGCATGCGTGATATCGACATTATTGCACCAGATTACATGCCGAACTTCTCGAACACACCCGCTCTTCAATTGAGTTATCGTTATCATTATCGATTCACTAGGAGCGAAAGGTAAGAAGAGAAGTCTTGCGAGAACGTGCTTGATTGAGGTCCGGAAAATCGTCTACGGGCGACTTTGCTGTCAAGTGTAAGTTTTCTGTCAAGGCTATCTTCACTGTCATTTGATCTGGATGAAAATGTTTCTTCTAGGTCGTAGCTGGACAGCAGACTTCTATCGGAAGCAATTTTGTATGTTGGAAGCCGGAAGATGGCATCGGGGCATTTACGTAACGATACAATCTGCCCAGTCTGAGCCATGAATCTTCTAGTTGTTAATTGCTTTTCCCAGTCAATTTTCTTTCTTGCTTGGTGCCTTATATACAGAAACGCCTTGCTCCACAGCGTCCTAGCTTTCTGAAGCTTATGATTGATTGGTTCTCGACTCTGCTAGTCTAAAAGTGCCGAAGAATTCTTGGGGTATAAAGAAGAAACAGTGATCTAATCTTTACGGGTATCAATTGTAATTCAGGCGTTTGCACCGAGCAAAAAGGAGTATTCTCGCTACAAATAAAACAGTACGCATAAACTATCCCTATGATCTCTATTTCCCCTGTAGTGCTGTGATTATGCTGTTCCTTATCTTCCATGAGTGACTTACTGTAACGACCGGTTGTTTTTGGACTTGACAGCAAACCCTGCATCGAACGAATGCCTGAAAGAGTCATATCGTACTACTGTCGTAGTTTGGGACTGTTCCGAGGTTAGCTTTTTGTAGTAAGGGACACCCGTTTAGCAATACTTATTATGAGAAACTTGACCGCTTGAACGTAGATCCTGGTCCGCGTGCACCTTTGTTAAAATGTAGTAAGAGATCTTTGAGGGAGTGCAACCAAGAATTTATACATAATATTTGTTAGGTAAACATGGAAGCTTCTTCAACTGCATGGATCACTAGTGACAGATAGTGTTTTTTGATGAGATGGCATATTCCGTGAACGGTTATGTAGAATACCTCTACTCTCTCACCACGGCCTACTAACCGGCGGTCAGTAAAGAATATATATTTCAATTTCTATGGGCAGTTTCTTCTAGTGGGCTAAAACCTTAGGATGCTCGGACAGATGGCTCTATCTTTCCTCACCACTACCCGTAGCTAGCAGAGACTAGACAGGCTATATGCAGAAACATCTTCATATATTTTGAAACTGTTAGAGAGCCTCAGCGCGTTTCTGTGAAATTGCAAATTTTAAGTGAATCTCCCAAATACTTGACAGCATTTATCAAAGCATCAATGACAGCAATGTATCCTAGCCTGAGCAACACACCTCGGCTATCTACCTGGAAGTTTTGAACTTCATCCACACAACTTCAGAATGTCGACTTTTAGCAAATTAGGGAGTAAAAGAGGGACTGCCAGGACTGGCATGTATTTGGGCGAATAAAATTTATTCCCACGCAGACTTGCTCATTAAAATTGACAGGTTCATTTATTTATATATACTGGAAGTTTGGCTGCATCAAGTAAAGTACAAATTCGGCATTAATTTCCCCCCAACGTCAACGCACAACTCAGCCTCTCCCTCCTCCGCTCTCGCCTCCTTGATCATAGACAGCATAATACTCAACATGGCAAACTCTTCTCCATCTTCGAGCTTCTTAAACCTCAGCTTATCACGCCTCTGCTCATACGCCTCCTCGAGCCTCTTCTCATCCCCATTCACGCCCGCCAACCCCCTCGAAAGCCGCGCCGTGGCCCAATCATGCAGATGATATTCTTGAACCTCGTGCTTCCCGTCAATAATCTGCAACATCGTATCGATGATTTCGAATTTCGCTCCGTCCCTAACGCCCCAGTGCCACAACCTTCGCCTCTCCTGACAGACTTCATCGTCGAAGACCTGTCTGTCGACCCCCTCGATATCGATCGCCTGGTGGACGCGCGCCACCGCAACCCGCTGCAGCCTCTTCTGTCGCTGCCTCTTGGCCTTGTGCGCAGGTGACAGCATGGACTTGATGCCTTTGGCCTTCGTCTTCGGCAGGACCATGAATTTCCGCTCCGCTGCCTTTTCCTCCCGCCGCATGTATCGCACGATATCCAGCATAGTCTCCCTGATGGCCCGTTCCTCCGCCGTGAGCCCTACTCGACGTATGTGTTCCGAGCTGACCGCTCTTTCTCGTTCTTCGGCTTCGGCTTTCAGTCCTTCTTTGAGCGTCCACAGGTGAATGGTTTCAAGTCGTTCGTCGACGCGTCGGTGGGCTTCGTGGAAAATGCGTCGTTGGAAGTGGTCTTTTTCCGCCGTTGAAGGCTTTCGGTAGTGTGGTGTTGAAGCCATGTTGCGTTTGAGGTGTGAGGTTTGAGGAGATGTGGGTTATAAGGTTGGGGGCGTGGATGGTGAGCTTGGAGATGGAGGGGGTTGGGTAAGGTTCTTGGATCAGGAGTTGAGGTTTCGGGAGCTGATGAGTTGGTCATTGTGGAGATCGGACAGATACGGTCTGGTGAATCAATAGATTGGGCGGTGTCGTGAGCTTTTGCGGCGGTGAATGGTGACTTTATATGTGTGGAAAAGTAAAGGGGTAGAACTGTTGAAAATGAATGATTGTATAGCCTCCTCAAAGTTAATTCAGATAGGTGAGCAAGCAATGTCCTTAGAATCAGAAGGCAAGTTGCAACTCTTAATGGCTCAGCGATGCCCATAATTCAGAGTCCTTCTCGGACTGTATAGCACCAAAGGTGTAAAGTGGCTTATATGTGGATATTGTTCTTCACATGTAGGTACCAATATACTCCGTACCTAGCTGGATTAAATTAACTTCACGTCTCGTTGCTTCTACATATCACATTCAGAAAGTACCAGGCAAATCTAACTCAATGTAGATTCTGTAAGTCACGCAATATCCAAGATATGACCCTAATACGGGTCACCAAAACATGCCCCTTCCCTGTAGCAATAAAGGCCTATTACAACCCGGAAAGAACCTCAGCCCATTATATCGCACGCGCTCCGGCAAGATAAATATTCCGCAACAAGCTGAATCTCCTCCCGTCCATACAGCCCTACGCCATTGCACAGATATCCGCCCTCTACTTTTCTCCAGTCGAGTGTTGTCCGAGCTGCGCCTGGGCCGACTCTTGCTCGGTTCGCTCGCTTGGGTCGAGTGTGTTTGTGCGTGTCTGGGAAGTGGCCCTTTCTTGGTCGTCAGTTGTCGTGAGGGTGCTTGTGACTGAGGGGATGATGGTGCTGGTGGCGCTGGGCTCGTCGAGAATGGGCATGTGAGATAGAGTCGTAGGGGAACTATCAGTTGAAGGAAGAGGTCGTCCATCGGGGCCAACGTTGACGTCCATTCCGGATGGAGTTGGGGAACTATGAGTTGAAAGAAGAGGTTGTCCGTCGGGGCCGACGTTGACGTCCATTCCGGCCGCTCCTTCATTCCTCATGCTGCTTGAATGCTGCTGGCTTGAGCTTGAGTTGTTGTCACTACGGTCAGACATGATCTTTGTTTGTTGGTTTGTTGGTGCTTGATGTGGGAGTTCTTGAGTTCGAGAGTGTCCAGTGTATGTGAGATGTAGGTATGTCAAGTTAAGGGTTAGGGTTAAGTTAAGTTGTGTTTCTTGGAAGAAGTTTGGGTTGAAATAGGAAAAATGGGCTGGACTTTTGAGTCATTGTTTGTTAAGTGTGTTAAGTGATTGTAAAACTTCTGTGGTTATTGGTTGCTCAGAGAATGTGAATAACGGTCTGGTAAAGTGAATACCCCTGAAAGACACATTGTCGCTTTTCAGGTGGATATTGCATTCACATACGACTTGTATTTTCAAGGAATCATGCGGGTGGGCCTGACGACTTTGACGGGTTGATCTATTTCGTTAAACTATAATCCTTCAGAGGTTAGGTAGCTACTTGCCTTGCTGTTGGAAAGGGTATAATCACGTGTTTACCCCTTTTTTGAATTTGGATATCTTGTGACAACTGTAAAAGAGACAAGTATTATGACTATACACACGGTTTCAATTTGTGTGTTATCACATTTAGTCTTTATGAACATACTTGAGTTCCATTAAGCACGTACACCGACTCAATTCTTCCGAGTTAAGACAGATAAAACGGCACTCCAGAAGCAAAGAGCAGCTTCCTACAACCTCCGAGGGTTAGATTGAACCCCAATTCCAATACTTATTTTCGCCAGCAGTCAAAGACATGTCATATGGCTCAGAGTCTCCTATGACTGAGGCTCTTGAAACCATCTTCTATATAATGCACTGCTAAATCCCAGAGTCGTCCGGAAATTCACGTACTTTTCTGCTCACGTAATCTATATACTCCCTCCTACCCCGCGCGATGATGGTTCCAGAGCTTGCGGAGTTATAATTCTGTAGCGCGACCCGAGTCCGAGTAACCCTCCTACGAGCTTGCGAGTAGCGAGGGGACTCGTTCGACAAGCGCTATCTCTGAGCTCCTATTGTAGGTATGAACGGAATCTCGACACCTCCCAGCGCTCTGGCCCACGCGATCCCGCGCCTCCTTTGCTCAGGGCAGCGCAGGCCTGGCTCAGCTTCGGTTCAAGTCTGCTCAGGTCTGCTCACCCTATCACTAGAAAACGTCAACTTTTAACGAGCCCGAAAAGCCCCCCTTTCCCAGCCAGGGGTCCAAAATCTGTCCCCACGATACATTTATTCCCAGACAGTTATCATCCCTGCCTGCCTGTCTTCATGCATGGGACCTTTTTCTGCGTCAAAGATTGGAATAGTGTTTCCTTGTGCTTGAGTAGAGAAGGGTAAGTTGTTGGAAGATCGGCTAAGAGAAAGAAGGAGGTAGGAACGTTAGACATGTTTTGTGAACGGTTGAAAGTGTGAGATTATCACAGTATTTGAGAAGCAAGTAAATAACGGGTATTTTGAAGCATGGGAAGCTAAATCTCGGAGTCAGGAATGAAGAATGTGATGATGGAAACGTCGTCCTTCGGAGTGGTATAGGTAGTGCAATGGATAAATGATGAATGGAACTTGCCAAAATCAAAGGCTCGTCACGCTATGGATTAGGGCGTGGCGCTACTCCGTAGAGACTCGCTAATGGGATAGCCCGTGCACTTGAGGTTATTCCCAGCTTCTAGTCTCAAAACTCTTTGGCTCCTCTATTTGTAGTTGTCTCAGCCAACAAAACCTTTATATGGTGCTCTACCAAGCCGTGACAAGACCATTCTCTCTGAAATCAACGACCAAGTAAATTTCCAGCACAAGACTTGACCAATCAATAACGGTGGAGGAATTAGCTAACTAATGCAGATGACTAGCTGTCTTGAGTAATAACCCTGTAGATCTCATCCCTCACTCCAATGCTGCACACTCGTAGCAGTCATCACCAGGGTCCCAAAATCATCTAGTTGCGACAGCCAGGGATCCAGAGTCCCTTCTTCCCTATGATGGAAGTTCACCAAATCCCCATAAGTCAACTGTCTCCTCCCGTATGCTTTCTCACGCTGCGCCGCGTATTCTGTCTCCCACTCATCTCGAGTAGACGCCGTCCATAACGCTTTCCCGCATGGAAGGGTTAGCGCACTTAGTAAACTTCCGTCACATTTGTACGAATGGAGAGGCGAGGCTATGTCGAACAGGAGATCAATGAGGAAGAGCACTATCATTGTTCTACGAGGCGTGAGAAACCTGGTTGTTAGTGATGTGTCCTTGGAGAACTATGAGTAGTGAGTGATGAAAAGGATTCTCACCGGCGTAACGACTCAGCCAGGATCCAATCTTCCCAAGTACCTCGAACCGATGGATTGTCATATTTTCTAATAACGCCCTTGACCTTCATAGCTATCTCCTGTCCATCATCACAATTCATTAGTGACATGTCAGTCTCAGAAACCGGCACAACGTCTTTACGTACAACCATAGTATAGATTAATGGAATATCAAAATTTGTGACTTCTTCGTTATCTTCTGAGATGCGGAGAAGAAAATACACTGTTATAGCCTGGAGAGCAGCTACAGCATCCTGGTCACTATATTGCGAATACTATGACTCGGTTAGAATGTCAACAAATTAGAGAAGCGTGTAAACGCAATGAACCAACCTCTGCCAATAGTCTCTCTTGCTCCGCTCTTATAGTTCTCCAGATGAATCCTATATTATCCTTATTTTTCGCGGAATACCATTTCACGATGGCGGCACAGTTGTTGAGGGGAGCCGGTCCATACTTGTGGGCGTCTATTTCATTTCCAGATGTACTGACGCCGTAACCGTAATATGGGTGTATGAAGGGTGGGAGGCTCTGGCGAGAAACCATCATATGTGGGTATGATCGTAGAGTGCATAGAAGGTAGCTTCTGCTGAGAGAGAGTTGACGTTTCGGGGCTTTTCTAGCCGAAAATAGTTTTGGTGATTCGGGCATGACTTCGTCAAGGCCGAAAGTACTCCAGTGTTCAATGCTTGGAAGGTCCGGGCTCTGCCCGAGACTATCTGATGGCGGCATTTGGCCGGGAAGGTGTGTGGCCGGAAGAGAATTGAGGAAAGTGAGTTGATAGTCGTTTGGAAAAGCAGACGCGGGGCCGATTGATCCAAGGAATTTAGATATGGCCAACTCTCCTGTACTAGCTTCTTGAATCGTTGGATCTTCGATATAAGTGGATGTATTATCCACAAGCTCAAGATCCCATACATCACTTCCAAAAGGACCCACAGTACCGAGATCGGTTATCGAGTCTTGTGGAGTAAAGGGTTGGGTCATGGGGGACCCTAATTGCATGAACGTTTCCGCAGAATCCAGCGTTGGGTTTAAATGTAAATGTGGCAGCATTTCCGTCTGGGTGGAAGGTATGTTTGAAGTGACCAACGACCTTCCTGGTACAGTTTGGCCATAGCCACATGTAACGTTCTTGGCCACGCATCGAGAACAGTTCGGGTAGATCAAATCGCAGCGTGTCTTCGCCTTCGTACAAGCCAGGCATGCTTTCTTTCTTGATCTTACCCGAGTCTTTGCTTTCCGGCAGTAAGAACCATGGCGAAGATATGATTTCTCTATATTCTCATAATTGGAACGGGACCTCCTAACAGCACAGGGAGTGCGTGATTTTGTGGGGCCAGTAGCTTACGGGTTTCAAAGTTTTTAGCGCAAATTGTGCACCTCAGTGTCTGTTCTGCTTCTGCTTGGGTGGATGCTTCCATGTTGAATTGTTTGCAGCCGCTGAAGCCAGACCGGAAGAATTCGTTCGTTGCATATGGCTTTGAAAGATGTGTATAAGCAGGCTAGAAGGATGACGCGAAGGACCACGCAGTTCCGTTGACATGTGCTTACATAAACCCCCACCAAATCTGGCACTAAGGAAAAGGGGTTCGCTTGGGAGCCCCTGGTGCCCTTCCATCCGAGACCCTCGGCTTTATCTACCATTACCAATATCAGATTAGAAATATTGCCTAATAAATGTTGTTTCGAATATTCGTGCTTGACAATGGTAACGCCAGCCTGTCTAATATTGGTTATGATCCAATGCGTCGGTCTGCCATTTCTGCAGCTCTGCACGGTACTCCACCTCCAGAAGAATTTTAACTTACAAATACAACCTTTCCCTTTATCCATATAAGAAGAGAGAACACTACGAGCACCATTTGTAAAGAAAGCATAAATAACTGACTTTCTATCCAGAGAAGTCTTTTGGCCCTTGCTTCTCACATCGCACAACTTGTACTTTCTTTCACTGCTTCTAATACCCTGAAGAACTATGACACAAATCACTGACAACAAGGCGGCATGGCTGCCATTCGAGAAAGCACCTGCTCTGGAAGTTGGGCCGGGACCTACACCTAACCCTAGTGAGAATGAGGTAGTGATAAAAGTGGCATACGCAGCCGTAAATCCAACCGACTGGATTGTAAGGCTCTTTACCCCGACGAACTCTGTCGCTCACCGGCTTACTCGTATCTAGATGCAAGACCAACCTTACGCCCATCCACAATACCCTTTCATAATCGGCGTTGACGTCTCTGGAACCGTCGCACAGCTTGGGTCAGCCGTGACTCGATTCGAGATCGGCCAGCGGGTTATTGGGCACTGTGACAGTCTTCTCACCCTGAAGGCTACCAATGCTGGTTTCCAGCACTACACAACATGTCGCGAGATCCTCATCTCTGAAGTTCCAAACTCGGTTCCTTTGGCCAACGCCGCGGTTCTTCCGCTCGCAATCGGCACTGCGTCTACGGGGCTTTTCAAACATCTCAAGCTGCCCTTCCCGTCCGTCGATCCAAAACCGACTGGGAAGACCATCTTGATTTGGGGTGGTAGTTCCTCAGTTGGCTCTACAGCAATTCAGTAAGCTTAATCTGAATCCTCCATCCATCTGTAATATAGGAATCTTCTACTGACTTCCTACCCCTCATAGATTGGCACTCGCCGCTGGACTGACCGTTGCTACAACAGCAGGAGCACACAACAAAGCCTACGTAAAGGAACTTGGCGCTACCCATATCTTTGACCACAAAGACCCAAACGTCGTCCAAGAGATCTCGAAAATCCTAAAGACCGGCGATGTGGTCTTTGATGCAATCGCCGTGGAAGGCTCTCAAAAAGCCTGCGCGACAATCCTGCACAACATCGGAGGCGGCAAACTTCCCGTGGTCCTTTGGCCAGTGCCAACCGAATATGACGTCGAATTAGCATTTGGTATGCTCCAAACTCTTCTTATATCTGTGGTGACTTTTGCTTACACGCAGGACGCAGTTAATGGCCTCGATCCTGGACTTGTCGATCTCGATATCGGGGATGCAGTTTGGCGCAAGTTTCTCCCGCAGGCTTTGGCGGCGGGGAAGTTCCAGGCTAAGCCTGACCCGGAGGTTTTGGAAGGGGGACTAGAGAAGGTGCAGGAGGGAATTGATATTCTTAGAAAGGGGGTGTCGGCGAAGAAGATTGTTATTGAGATTGCAAAGCACGATTAATGGTAGGGTTGACTGTTACAAATGCTCCTGCCCATAGTTTCAAACCGAGAACTTTCTAGTCCTACATCTGGATATCCAGGGAATTATTTGGTTATTTGCTCGAAGTTGCTGAAGATGCTCACGTGTATATCTGTAAGACGCTTTAAACTATGACTAACAATTGAATCATCAGAGTAGGTGAAATTGCAGGCGAAGATATACTCGTAGTCTCAGCCACTTAACTAGAATTTTCGGATTATATCGAGTTTGCATTTTAGAGTCTTCTGAACAGGAATTGATAGTAAGTATAGGTACAATATGAACGCAAAAAGTTATGTACATCTTGATGTGTTTTATTTTCATTAAGCTTTCTCTTCTTCAACTCGGGCTTGCATCTTTGCTCGCCAAGCAACTATATATAAACCTCGCATCGGATATCTATTACAGCAACATCGCAATTGCACCCATAGCAATGGCACACACGGCCCCAAAGCTACCTCCAACTTGTCCTGCCGCACCCTTGAACTGCACCGGTGTTGCAGTCGCACTCGAAGCCGCAACGCTACTGGCCGCCGACTTGGTGGACACAGGGCTCAGAGGGGTTGCAGTCGCACTCGAAGGCGCAACACTACTTCCCGCCGGCTTCTTGAATGCTAGGCTCATACTGGGTAAGCCCGTTCCAGTTCCCTGGTGGTGCTTCTTGCTCGAAGAGCCGGTTGGGTATGGAGCGGAGGGCGTGGTGGCACGAAGAGGAATGACGATCACGATGGAGGGGATGACGTTAATAGCCGTTGAAGTTGAGACTGTAGTTTGGGAAGAAGTAATGACGGTCGAGCTGGAGGGGACCACGAAAATAGCCCCAGAATTTGAGGCCGTGCTTTGGGGAACAGTTACAGTTGAGGTGGCGAGCTTGACAGTTACGTAGGTAGTAAATTTCTTGGTGCCGTGTGATTTTGTGGTGGAGGAAGAGAGGCTAGATGCCTTGCCACTGGCTGGGGAGCTGGATACTACCGGGGAGGAAGGAGAGACACCTGGCGCAGAAGCAGATGGCGTTGTGGCAGGTGCAGACGCCACAGGGACAGATGCAGCAGGAACAGATGACACAGGGACAGATGCAGCAGGGGTCGAAGAAGCAGGTGTGGATGATGCGGGGGTCTGATTTGCAACTGGACAGTAGGTTGTGTAGAGAACGACGGTCTCGGTAGTCACTTTTCCGATCTTGGCCGGGCAATTGGTCACCGATGGAGCACACGAAGTAACGGTATAGACCTTAGTGGTGTATACTGTTGAAGTGGTGTATTGCGTGACTTGGGTTGGTGGTGTCGGAGGCGCGGGTGTGCCAGTGGGACCCGCCGAAGAGCCTCCTGCGCCTTGAGACCCAGTCACAGGGCAAACTGTGGTGTAGAGGGCAATGGTTTCGGTGGTCACAGAGCCAAGGCGTGCTGGGCAGTCAGTTACAGTTGCGGCACATGATCTAGGTCTCAATTAGCACTCTATTCTGTATGTTGAGGATGTTATACCTACGTGACTGTGTAGACTGAAGTCGTAAAAACTGTTGATGTTGTCGATGGGACGGCTGTAGAGGATACCGGCACTCCACTGGTCACAGTGCTTCCAGATGAGGAATCGGTGCTAGTTGTCACAACGGTGCTAGATAAAGCTACTGGCGTACTGGAACTGTCCGAAGAGGTCGAAAGCGATGTTGGCTTAGTTGACATGCTCGAGTTCGTGTAGGGAGGCAGGGTCAGGTATGACAGAGATGAAGAGCTTGGCGCCACCATGCTGCTGCTCGAGCTGGGTAGATTAAGAGAGGAACTTGAACTCGAAGATGACAGTTGGACGGATGATACGGAGCTGCTGGTCGTCGGTACAGCTGCGGAACTTGAACTCGACGATACCGTTTGGGATGATGAGACTGAGCTAATCGTTGTGGGTGCAACTAGGGAGCTAGAGCTCGAGGATGTCATCTGGGATGATGAAACTCCTGAAACAGAGCTGCTAGTTGTTGGTACAACTGTGGAGCTTGAGCTGCTTGAACTTTGTCCAGCTGAGGAACTGGAACTGCTACTGGTCGATACAGCTGATGAGCTGCTTGAAGTTTGTCCAACTGAGGAACTGGAACTGCTAGTTGGTACAACTGCGGAGCTTGAGCTGCTTGAGGTTTGTCCAACTGAGGAACTGGAACTGCTAGTTGTTGGTACAACTGCGGAGCTGCTGGAGCTGCTGGAGGATGTAACGGAGCTTTAAAGGTGGGAAATTAGTATCATAGTTTGTAAATTTGCAAAACGCTGTTCTAAAAATATGGTAAGTGAAAGGTTACTGCGGATTCACTTACCTGCTAGTTGTGCTTAAAATGGATGAGGAAGACGAAGAAACCGAGGATGACGTGGTTGGAGTGGGAACGCTGGAAGATGGCGATGTTGATATTGAGGATGATGTGGTCATAACAGAGCTGCTGGATGAGGTTGTCGAGACCGAGGACGATGTGGTCATAACAGAGCTGCTCGATGAGGATGTTGAAGACGACATTGAGCTAGTGCTGCTCATGGTACTCGATGTAACCGTTGTACACTGTTTCGGTGGAGAGATACCGTTCAAGGAATTCTTGATAACATCAAAGTATGGCGTTCCGCAATCACAATCGTTCAGAGCACTCGTGGCTTCCCAAAGCATAACACCTCCGAATTGATCATCCGACTGGAAAGCCGAGATCAGGTTGTTGGCTTCGGTTGCGTTAAGGAAGTCTCCATATCCTGCAGGAGTCGCACAGCTCGTCGCGGGTCCCGCCTGAAGTCCGAGGTAGATCTTAGCTCCATTGCTAGCTCCGCTGTTGATGGTGTCTTTCCACGCCTGGTAGTTCAATGTGGTAGCGGAAGACTTGGTTGCAGGATAGTTGGGGTTTGCGTTAGCCCAGTCGCGGGCAGTGCAACCAGCTGCATCGTTGTTGTAAAACTGAATCCATATAACGTCGAATGTGGAGGCAAGAATCATGTTGCCCATGTTGGCATCCTCGAAGCCATTTGCCGCCAACAATGGGCACTGTGGAGCACCGGAAATGATATATGTCTTTGCTGGGTTCTGTTGGAAATTTTCTCTGAGTCTATCAATGCAAGCAATATAGCCGGCTTGTGCGTCTAAATACGGTCAGCAATTTTATCTGATCTGCCTGGGGGAAGCTTACCAGCAGATGTGTACTCGATATCAAAGTCAAAACCGTCAATATCAATCTGGTACTCAGTTGAGGTATCGGTGTTGGTGGAGCTGCGATCCAGAGGTCGAAGACCGCCAGCCGCCGTCCATTCAGGGGTCAATGGTCCGTAAGCACCCCAAAGAAAATCCGCGAGTGCGATTCCCTCATCTACTCCTGTAAGCGCATATGTTGAGCTAGCGCCTCCCAGGGAGAGAAGAATCTTCTTGTTTGCTGTTTGTTGACAGTATGGAATATCTTCTTGGACGCTTGGGCACCGAGTTGGAAGCAGGTTGTCGGCAGGGTCGTTTCCTGGGCCTTGGTAATAGCTGTCACCATAGCATTTGTTTCCGAAATTTTCACCAATCAATCCATTGCCCTGGTCAGGGAAGACATTGATAAAGCCAATGGGAATAATATCAACACTCGATTCATCACAGAAAGTCCTTAAATCTTGTTGATTGGCACCTTGACCCTACTCAAGAATCAGCTAGTCCACCGCCATATGTCTTGTCAGACTTACCCAATACAGTGCCACGTTGGACTTAGAGCTTGCATCATACAACGCGGCCGAGGAAGATATTAAGCAGAAAGCAGCAGTAGCCGCAAAGATGGACTTGGTAGAAAACATTATGATAAAATATGATAAAATATAACCTGAAAAGATTGTGATATGGCCGAAGCCGGTAACGATTGTGGTGACTGAGTAGTCAGTGGGTAGTCAATGACAGGACGCAAACAAAAGTCTGCACAGCACGGTGGCCGTTGAAGGAAGTGGTAAGAGAGAGAGGAGGTTATTGATGATGTCGATAGAAGAGAGAAGAGGAAAGACGAGGAAGGCGAAGAGGAAAAAGCCACCACTTGATGAGTTCGGGCTAGTCGGTACAGCAGTGGGCTAGCTGTGCCGTCCGCTTTCTCCTGGTGCCTGGTTACATTACAAACACAATTAAGTGTGCACAGCCCGGGGTCCGTAACCTTATTAGCCATTAGAATCGCTGGATATGGAATATTGCTTTGGACGGGAACTAGCGTGATTGTTCAAATGAGTCCGTAATGAGCCTTGAGCGGCTGGCTCTAAAGTCTCCATAAATTCCGTACTTTGACGTTTTTTACTCGGTAGGACCAGTAACTCCAGCAAAATTAGGCAATCGGCGCCGCGCTCCGTGTAAGAATCGACTTCTGAAAGCGAAGGTGAAGTAAGACGGCAGAAAGTCTTCCCATAGGCAATGTACGATTGTTATTGTCTGATCATGCTTTCCAAACTCAGGACGTTCACCCATTGTGGGCTTTAGCGCCGACGTGGGAATTTTTGGAGGAGATGAGAGAGTATTGTATTGTTTCTGGGAGTGCGCTCTTGACCCTCGAAGTGTTTTTGCGGCTCCTCTACAGTCTCAGTTGTTGGCAGCCTCGTCGCGACTGGCGATGACTGGCTCCTGAGAGTCTCGGTGCGTGTGAAAAATGAGCGTGGAGTACCAGGAGAGGAGAGGGGTCAAACTTTCGACTTGGCGCTTACTCTGTATGGTTCCTGACTAGACTCAATACATAAGGTGGCTTCATTGCGACCAATGAACTCTGACAAACTAAGAAGTTTTGGGGCATCGTATTCCGCAGCTTGTCACGGACCCCACGCAAAGAGCATACCATAAAAGTAGTGCCCACGTTTTGACCGAGTTCTGGGAGTTTGCAAATCGCAACACTGGCCTTCCGCGGGCCATGGATCTAGCGGGAAGTCTCAAAATCGAAGTGATCAGCAGGATCATCCTCGTGCTTTGCATGAATCAATCAAGCTTAAATCGTCTACACTTCGACGTCTTGTCAGCTTGCCATTTTGTCCCTCAGAGTCAAGCAACCTCAGTCGCGCCCACAAACCACAAACCTGATGTTTATTAGCCGCCCAATAACTACTGTAAAATATTCCGAAGATTATGATCAATTGCACGACGGCAGCTGGATAGCGTGCCGTTACTCCGTAGTGCGGCGCCTGCCTCGGCTCTTCCCAAAGTGGGATGTGATGTCACGCCACCCCCTTTCTGATCAAAGTTCGCGGGGTCGGTCATTTACGGGCAATATGTCAGCGAGCGTGTTTAAAGATGCGAGTAGCGAAAACATCTCGAATCTCGATGGTCTTTCATTGCGGCGAAGGGTCGAGGCCGCACGATCAGTACACAGCAGCATACCGGTAGTAGTCGGTACGGCTCCAACAAGTAGCCTCAGCAGGAGGCACTCTGGCAAGTTGGTCGTCGAAAAAGTACAGTAGACTCTTGTGGCCATCCCATGGCTTTCGTCTCTTCCTGGGAATGTGAGGCCGAAGGCACACCTTTTCTTTCTTCGGCAGTCAAACCCACTCAGCAGTTCCACCTCCGTGCACTGAATCTTGGATCTTGCCTGTTCTCACTCGAAATCGCATTGCACAGAGCTCCCTCGGAAACTCAGGCCCAAACCTGCTCTTTTTCCCATCCACAATATTTGATGATATTCCCTTACCAAGGAAAGACTCTTCACTGAGTTCGAAGAGTGAACATCCATCTGATGAGGGAATCGATGTCCTGATTGTCGTGTTCTTATGTTGGTTGAGCAAATGCGACATCGTTGGTGCCGTCAAGGTCAAGATTGTCTTCGCCCATTATTCGAATAATTCATGCCGTTGACCGGTCTGTGAACGACACCCAGTCGTCCATATCCGACAAGCTTTCCGTGAGATATGAGGCAGTGGTCAAGGAAAACCCGTGTGGTCTTTTTTGATTTTGAAAGGAGCGCATGCGAAATGGTAGTCCGTTGCGGGAACAAGTTGGCTCAAAGCCCGAAGCATCCTTGTTTGAAAATTGGAAGGTATGAAGCAGTGAATGTGAACGCACAGCATGAAGAGCACAAGGCTTATATTGCTCAGTGGTTCTGATTTCAGAAGTGACAATGCAGCGTCGAACCTCTTGGTGGGAACACAAAGTGCCCCGTCCTGTGAAGTGGTCAGTGTTGGTATCACAGGCGTGATCACTTCTGTACTAGCTAGTAGCGTGTAGACTTGATTCTGGGTATGAATGGTGGTGTTGTTCATGCTGTTCTAGACTATGGGCGATGCGGAGGTTAAGTTAAGCCTCGTATCGATGACTAAGCGTCGCTAAGTCACATGACTACAAAGGCTCTGGTGATGCCCCCAAATATCCCAACAGTCAGGAACAACAAGAACGTGCAAGGGACAAGAAACCTGCGTTGAAGACCTCACCTGCGCCAAAACATATTAACGCTGCGATTCCCACAAACACAATTCAACAGGATGTCGGCTTCCTGCAGCGCCGCGATAATCTCCAAAACCTCAGTTAGCTCGCGCATACTGATCACCTGGAGATCCAGAGACCCTTTTGAACGCCGGTAATCCTTCTGAGAGTCGTTAGCAGCCATCACAGTGCGCGTCAAGACCGTTGGCACTGGCTCGTCCGTTGTGCAGAGATGTTACTTGCTTTGAATAGAAGAGGTTCTGGTGGTTGTATTGTGCACATTACCTAATCTTTCACGTGATCAGCCAAGGATCTTTTTACTTCAACATTCACCAGGTTCCTTACTGTTGGGGGTAGGAGGGGGGAATCTGTCATCTTTACAACTTTCAACCCCGCTCTTCCTTAATAAGTATCACTTAAAGAATGATTGCTGTCAACGACAAAGTGTTTTCGTTGACCAGATCACTTGGCGAGCCCGATCCTCACACCAACAGTTGATATTGAACTCGATTCGCTTTTCGTCTGTAAAGGTTGGGCGTGATCGCTGTGTGACGAACCGAGCCCATTAATAGTGTAATCAGAAAATCAAAATAGAGTAATAATGCGGATCGTGTACAGTGTACTCGCACTTTTCTTTATGTCTGACACTCCCCACTGCTTGGTGTATATCTCTAGAATCCTGCGTATATAACTGGCTTATAACCCTAGTATAGACCTTTAGAATAGCGGGACTAAACCAATATAGAATTATAGAGTAAATCTAGTGGGGAGTGTCAGTGAAAAAAATGCGAATAGGATGAAATGATCCATGAACTGGAGGGCGGGGCGCCAAGGCGTCACGACGTAGAATTACAGGGTGTCAATCGGGCATAAGCATATCCGACTGCAGTAAACCGTATAAGTACCCAGGTATCTGCTGTATTCGGTATGACTCAGTATCTTCATTTTGATAGAATTCAAAAGATTTGAAGCCACTTGGAGAGTACACCTTTCGAACATTGCATAATCTTGAGACGTTATTTGACAGTTTCCAACATAAAATGGCAGACGCTTTCCACTCAGCAAGACTCACTTACCGTGCCATTGAAGAAAACGAAGAAGACACGGCGTTCATCCATTCCATTCGTCTCGACTCCGCTGCTCGCGCAAACAGTGAGATCGTGATGTTCAAGCCAGTGAACAAAGCCTCGAGTGCCAAGTATGCCGCACGCTGGCGCGATAGAAATCTTATTAGTGTCTTGATCTGCCTTGAGGTTACATTCGCGAAGGAGGGAGCAGAAGTCTCAACGCCAGCGACGAAACCAATTGGGATGATGAACTTGCATCCCGGGTTGGAGCCAGGACATGAGCAGCACCGCAACGCTGATATAGGCATCAAGGTTGCGGCCGACTACCAGGGGAAGGGATACGGCAGTGAAGCTATCAAGTGGATATTATCATGGGCTTTTAAATTTGGGGGCTTGCACCGGGTGGGAATTTCCTGCTCTTCGCATAACGCTGGTGCGCGACGATTATATGAAAGCTTGGGTTTTGAGTACGAGGGTACAATGAGAGAGTCTTTCTGGTTTGATGGTGCGTGGCAGGATGAGGTCTGTTTGTCGATGCTGGAACATGAATGGCGTAAGATAGTGCAAGAGGAGAAGAATTGAAGATTGCTACTCTCTGATGTAACACAAGCAAATAAATAAATATTCAGAGATGGAGCAAACTGGGTTGAAATGATAGGCAATGATTTCAGAAAATGTTGCTACGGGATTCACCTAGGGAATCTCGATCCAAAACACGCTTGGATCATAACGATCAAAAGGTCTTCATCGACCCATCCATCCACTGGGACGTGGGAAATTGGATACATTTCCCCGATGGTAATAGACTTGGTATCCTGACCCCAACGCCGTGCTAAAAGTCAAACACAAATATCCAACATATACATCCCTCACTCAATAGTCTTCTTCCCCACCAGCATCACCATCGTCGTTATCGTCTCCATTGTCAAAGTACTGCTCGGCATTATAGTCATCGCCCAGCTCGTCGTCGTCGAAGTCATCGTCCATAGGTTCCTCCTCCTGTTCATCTTCATCCAATTCCTCAAGGTCGTCATCGCCAGCAGTCAAAGCATCAATTCGTGCCAGAATGTCAGCCTTTTTCGAGGCTGGGTCCTTGAGCTTCTGGCGAGTTCTTGAGCCGTTTAGGGTGAGTGTTTTCTGCCGTTTGACGTTGTCTTCTTCGCCGTTGAGTGTGGACCAGAGTTCTTCTGGAAAGAGTCGGTTGTCTACTAGCTGTTAGAGGTGGCTCATGAGGGATGTCCGTAACGCTCACTGAAAGGACGGCCGGACAGCTTCGGGACCAGATTCTTCGGAGGCGCATATCTGTCGGAATACGTCTCTACGCCCTCAGTGAAAGGATCCATAGTCGCCTTCTTGTCGCTCCCATACTGCGCATTGAACTGATCTTCGCCAAAGATCTTGATTGGATTATCGACATTTCGTTTGGTAGGTTGGCTGTAGAGAGGTCCGCGATGAATTTGCTCTTGGAGAGTCTTGAGATGCCGTATCTGGCATTTCTCTCGCGCGGTAAGTGGTTTGGGCTTCTTGACGTTGGCGCCGGTAGGATGCTCCTATGGAACCATTAGAATTGCAACTCTAGTGAAGGAGGGGAGGTATGCGCACTGGGAACAAGCCAATCTTGGCTCCCTTGTTCTGTCGTATCTTGCGCGCCTCAGCCTCGAGGCCTTCATCCTGCTCCCATGTTGCACCCTTTAATCCCCCTCTACCGCCGAATCCTCCGCGGCCACCACGGAAGGACATTTCTGCTGCGGTGGTGGTGGTATGGTATCGTGTGTTTTTTCCGATCTTCAAAGCTTCAGAAGGTTGTGAGTAAATTTTTGATGGGCGCAAAGTTATGGCGGGGTACAGTACGGCGTAACAGTGCAGATGCAGGCACAGATGCCTGTAATTTTAGCACCGGCGTGAGGGTTGTTGCGGCTCCGGGCTATCTTTTTTAGCGGAGCGCGGAGTAAACTCCTGGGCCTTGTGTTGTGCCGTGACAACAACAACAGCTACAATAGTTTCACCAACATGGAAGAAACACAGATACCCATTACTGGTCTCGAGGAGCTCGAGAGTCATTTGAAACACATTGTTGATGACCCAGGTACGCCTCTCAACGCGAAGCTGTTTGACGAGGTGGAATTACAACTCACTGGTATATATGCACTCTCTTAAGGCTCCGCTCCTACGTTGATTAAGAGCTATATGCTCTCTACTGGGCAGTCATAATAGCTTATGGCTCCCTCTCTCCCATTCCTAGTGGCAACGAAAACTTCCCTCGAGATGTAGCCTCGTTGCCGTTATAATGCAAACGAAGAATACTGCTAACAGTCCCAGACAGCAACATTCCCCCTTTGATACCCCGCCTTCTTCCGAACGTCACTCAAATTCTGCTCACGTACGACAAGGATCCTGCCATTCTTGCAAGTCTCTCCATAAAACTTCTACGGCCCGTCCAGTTCACCCAAGCTCTCACTCTGGCATCTGAAGATGCTCTCATTCAAGCTTTGCGATCCCCCGCGCCCTCTGCCAATATTCTTGGAATAACCGTACTCGAAAAGGCATCTCGAGCGCCCAGTGATACAGCGATATTGTCCATTATGAAAGGCGTGGTACAAAGCTTTGTTCTGGTATGGCTCAGTACACCACATGTTGAAGTGGGTGAGAAGGCGACTAAAGCACTCGGTGATTTGCTGGAGGTGGATTGTGATAAGAGATCTTCTGCTGGGATCGATACAAGAATGAGCGGAATACAGTCAGCAGGCACCCCACCTGGTCAAGGATTGCTATGGAGACGAATCTTCCAGGATCGAGACATCTATGGCTTGATCTTCTCGCTCTGCAGCTTCAAGACAGTTGGTACAGAAGAAAACCAGCTGGATGAAAGACAAAAGTCATTGGCACAAGGTCGACTGCTGAGGATCCTCCCAAGACTAGCGGCACTTGACTTCCATACCGTAACCCACACACAATTTCCTGAGATAGAAGGGCATTACGGCTTACAGGACGGAGAGCATGGTCTGTTATTCTTCGCCATGGTGGACATGGTGGACAAACAAGACATCTTGATGCACCTCAACTTAATCGACCTCTTCATTGAATTCTTGGAAAAGATGAGCACGACAGAGATTACACAAGCAACTTTGGACTATCTGGCTACCCTGACGAAAAAAGTGGCTGGATCAGATGGAGCACTTTATCCATCCCTAGAGGCAATTTCCGTATCGCCAGACACATCACCAGATCTCGTAGAGCTTTTGGTCAAGTTGAGTCGACATCAATGATTACCCCCGCTTTCCTCAAGACACAATACTGTATGTATCCCTTGAGCAATATCTAATCCGTAAATCCTTGCCTCGGGCCATGGGATCTACAGGACTGGTGAACCCCTCTTAGGAGGCCCAGGCTCTACCCCGGAACTGTATCAAGGACTCGGCTCTTGCGGAAATCAGATTCCGACTCGCTAAAAACTAAGTCACTCAGGAGATTATCCTGAATCAATGTGCACGAGCAGTCACTTGCATGGGTCGCTACCAGCTTTCTGGAACCTTTATATGCATGAATCAATAGGCATTGTTTCAATGTGAGAAGCTTTGTGACTGAATTGACGCCACAGATTAAGTAGCATGAGCCCAAACTTACGGTTTGTCTCAGTTGACGAATTTCAGATATTTTTGATCGCAGAACTCTTCCACTTCCCGCTGGTTCTTGTCATTCCACTTTGTATGTTGCCCAGTTGCCACATTTAATTATTCTCAAGTTCAAACGTAAACCCTTTTTTCTTTTATCAATCACGCAAGGGATTGAATCAATACTTCTGGTCTTAAATTATCCCTCGCAGGAGATCACTAGACCTGTACGGCTTGATTTCAGGAGTCGGATGATTTTGGCCCATCTCCTCGGTAAGGGGGATATGTCCTTATGCCATCACTACGCTCAATACCTGTACACAACAGGCATAATCAAGACATGCTCGCCGTGTGAAAGGGACAGGACTGTTACACTGTCTCCCTTTACTCGAATACCTTCAGATTCTAGGAACACGGCAAACACGCCACCATGATCCTAACATTTTCTCTTTATATCTATTTATTCCCCATGATATCGATGTACTTTCAATTCAACCGCCTCTTCAAGCATCACTCTTTCTGCTTGGCTTGTCATTGTCTTTCTACTTCCCTGCTTTCGTTATTTCTGCCTCGGGCTTTCCACCATGAGCGGGCTTTCTCTAACTAAGATCTTGGTGATCGGTGCTTTCTCCGTCGGTGCTGCCAATGCCGCATGTGCTTCAAGTTGTGTACGGCCAACTACTGTCATTACTAGGCCAACTACGACGCATACCAGAACGGAGACTACCATTGCTACTACCATTACCAGGTGAGTTTATTCTCATACAAAAAAGCCGATTTTCTCTATGGGAGCTGAGGAGCTCGGAGCTGTTTTAGGAGCCTATATGCAAGCTCCCGAGACAGCTCCCAGGCTCCTTTGCTCTATCCTAAATTCTAGCTTTTTACTATGCTAATACGTCGATTAGGCCAACCGTTACCCGCATTGTGACCAGGCCAATTACCAGAGATACCTTCACGTCATATGTTACTGTCAGCGGTAGCGGGTGCTCCTTGAGCTCTTCTGCCGCACCGTCCAACCAATCTTCGTCACTCAGCCTAATCGAAAGCTCTTCAGAAGCCCTCACGACCTCTACAGGGTTTTTGTCTACTGGGCTACCATCTGTCTTCCCCTCTTCCACGGAATCCTCGGCAGCTGTATCGACCAGCAGAGTGAGCAACTACACGATCTCTGTCACTGGTCCTTCCAGTTCCTTTGAAGTGACGTCTGCTTCTGGCTCTGTGACTCCAAGTGCTAATTCCAGCCTTTCGTGGTCATTCGCCTTGACGAGTAGCATCATCCCTGCTTCTTCAACCATTGCTCCATCAGGGTCCTTCACACTGCCAAGCTCCTTCTTCAATACGAGTGCATCGTCAACAGCGCCCCCAGTCAGCTCTGAATTGCCAACTCTATCTGCCAACATATCGTTCTCTGTGACAGAGTCACCAGTCAGCGCGTCTGCCTCAGCTACTCCTTTGACCTTTTCCTCGGGATTTAGTCTCCCAAGCAATTTCTCATCGAGCAGCTCTCCATCAGCAAATATCAGTTCCAGCTTCCCAACAAAATTTTCAAGTGTCGGTGCCAGCAGTCTTGTACCAAGCTCATCTGGAGTTATTGGCTTAGCTTCGAGCACATTTCCGCCAGCGCTTCCAAGCTCCGGACTGGAGAGCTCGTTCGGAAGTTCAACCGCTGCAGCTACTAGTTTTGTTTTGAGTTCATCAGGGCCCATTCCTAGCCTGTCAAGCTCATCAGCTGCTGTATCTAGCAATTTTAGCGCTGTATCAAGCAGTCCGTTTGAGTCAACCGCTTCGCCAGTACTCTCGTCGAGCACCATACCGTTCTTCCCATCGACCACCGGCAGTCTGTTGAATTCGTCCTCTGTAATAGTAACCTTTCCGTCGACAGGAAGCTCTGTCTCTCCGACGTTTACCAACTTTTCGATCGTGCCGTCCAACACGGGAAGCTTGACCATCCCGCTCAGCAGCGAAAGCTCTCTTCCGTCATTGACGGAGAGTATATTGTCTTCCTCGAGTCTAATTGTAATATCTTCGGTCGAGTTCTCATCTATTTCATCGAGCACATATATTGCCAACTTGACTTCAGTGGTCACTATTATCAGCGAAACCCTTACCGCCACATCAACTTCAGTTTCAGCGGTCCCAAGCAGCATTTTGGAAGTCTCAAGCTTCGCTTATCCCAGTCCGGTCTCCAGTCTCGGATTCTCTTCAACGATTAACTCTACCACGTCCCAGGTCAAGTCATCAAACAGTTCGGCAGTCCCGAGCAGTGTCATCGTTCCTAGTACAGCAGCACCCAGCAGCGTGTTTGCTACTACAACGAGTGGATTCCCCAGTGCCGCTGCTTCAAGCAATACACCCCCCTTGATGACATCGGGAATCCCGAGCAGCGCTGTGCCGCCATTCGCTAATGTCACAAAATCTTCCAGTGCGATCTTGAGCGGGGTCTTTTCAAGCGCCGTTGAACCAAGTTCCAGCTCGAGTGTCGAACCCCCTATCCCTATTTCAACTGCATTGTCCTCCAGTACTGCTGAAGCAAACCCTACGGGCTACAGCGTGTTCGAACCATCGAGCACGAGCATTGGCCTCTTTCTAAATTCCTCCACCTTCATAACGAGCACTCTTAGCAGCTCCGCCATTCTAGTACCAAGTATAGCAACCACGAGCTCAAGTTCGCCATCTGCAGAATGTTTGTACTCTTTTCCCCTCTTCAATGACTGCAACTAATGCATGTAGGCACGCCGCCTAACCTTGAAAATGGCGGGTTTGAAGATGGTGTTGTCGCCCCTTGGTTAGAAGAACCCGGAGTTGACGATTCCGTAAATCCACTAGTCGTCAGAGATAGCCGCGAAACAGGAATTTCTACCTGGGGAGATCATTACCTGTGAGTTGCTTCCCCCTACATCAAATAACTTGCTAAGTCTCTCCCAGTGAAACAACCGTCTATGACAGCGGAGTCGCCTTGATATACCAAAACGTCACCGTCTGTCCCAGGACCCGATACACATTCTCCGTCTCCGGCCAGGTAGCCATCGATCCTACTCCCACCAAGCAGTCCCAAGTCCCCACCTGCTCGATAACCATCTGCGACGAGGTGAGCGGCGTCTGCAGCGAATCGCAGGATATCAATACCACAGACCTCATCGCGGTCACCAAGACGTACAGGACTAGCAGTATGCAGACGACCGCGAATGTGTTGGTGTATGCTTCCTGCGTGGGGACAAATTCAACGCATATCAACACTATTTATTTGGACCGGATCCTGTTTGGACCACCAGACCAGATCGAGTTTGAGTGAAGGGGGGGGTTTCAGAGCGGATTAGGATTTTCTCCTTTCATTCCTTAATTTAGACTTTTAGTGTCGCTTTTATTTTTCTTGAGGTTTCCGCATCAGAAAAATTGGGGTTGCTATATTTATTATCGTCAAAGGCTCAGCAGAGTGTATTTATACGGTTTGCAATGCATGGATGGCATGGGTTGGATTAATAATAGGAAGGTATACGCTGAATACACACACCACAATACAAACCAAATCAATGCTTCATCTCATCTCCCAATTCTGCAGCCCTTCGTGTGCGGTGTGTATGGCCTTCCAAGCAATCTGAGATTATGCAAGGCAAGGTATAAAAATCCTTCGCTACACAAACCTGGCCCTGGGTCTCGGAAATCGATAATCTAGACGCAGGTACTATCTATGCGAGATTAATTCATCGACAGCGCTCCTCCTTGCATAAAGGCGGCTCGCCGCTCGCCGGGTTGATATATCAAATATATTTTCAGAAACATGTCTCTGGACATCTGAACCCCTCCCCTTTCTGGAAGCGAGAGAAAATCACGTGGTTCCACCAAGCATCACACACATTTTCTCCCTTCCCCTTCCCCAGGCCGCCGAGTATTTAGAGCCAACTAAGGATATCCATGGACTTGAACTTGAAGGTGAAGGTGAACTTATCGCCAAGTCTAAAAACTCCATCTGAATGAGCAGCTTCGGACTACGTATATACGTACCACCCACCTTACGCGACTTCACCTCGAGTAACTTACTCTACAGGTACCCAGCTGTATAAAGAAGCTCGACCCTACTCCACTCTACTATCTCTACTCTACATCTCTCCCTAGATCCTCTTTCCTCCTTTTCCTTCCTCCTCAATAGAAACAAAATAGAAAATAGACAGCACAGCAATAGTAATCTCCAAAACCATACAAAGCCAAGTTTCCAAGAAATGCCTTGGAGATACAGATACAGAGAATATTCGCCGCAAGGAAGTCTTCTGAATGATATACTGAATGATAAGTAAGGAGTTGCGGCTCGCGTAAACCTACCCCTGCAACAAAACAAACACGATTTGGGACGTCATGAATACTCTGCATATATACCTATATAGAAATGTTTTGTCTGCAGATTGTACGCGTACATTTATAGAAAAGAGTGATGTGAGGCGAGGTGAGATATCGAAATTCTATATGGCAAGTAAGCGATCAAAAGGATTCAGAACGCTAGGGGTATATTTATTTCACAGTGTGGAGAGATGTTCATGAAGAAGGGAATGATTTCCTAGTTTTCAGATATCGAGAGCGCCACGCTATGATTGATATATGCAGAACCGACTAGAGACCACACGCAAGTCGCTGAAACGATATGCGGTGTTTGTACTTTGGATTTCATGTTTATCTGTTTCCGACTTGAGAGATGATGTACTTTAGTTCCCTTCCGTGATAAACAACGCCATGCTCGCTCTTCCCACCGACCGACCGACCCCTATATTTCAATCCCAAGCGCTTTTCCTACGCCTCGCTACGCCAGCTAAACCAAGGTTACTCCGCCCCAGCCTCCCCACCCGATACAGTCTCGGCAGGATTAGGATAGTAGTAAGCCGCTACGGCAATAATGCAGTAAATAATCAAACACATCGCGCCCTCCAAATAATTCGATTTCTGATCTCTCAAGAAATTGCCCACGACGAGGATAGCAAGGATGAGTATGACAATCATGAAGACCTCGAAATTCAGATCCATGTTCTTGTCAAGGCCCCAGCCAACGATTACCACAAGAGGAGCATTGAACAAGGCAGTTTGGATCGTGGCGCCGAGGACGTGCGAAAGGGCGAAATTCATCTGGTTGTCCCACGCTTCATCCACAGCCGTCAGATGCTCTGCTGCCTTCTCGACGAGCGGGACGAGGATAAGACCCACAAAGGCATCTGAGACGCCTTTCTCGACGATTTTGGGGATGTATTCGACCAGACCAATTGCAAGGAGTGTTACTAGTGCAATGGAGACGGCGAGGGCCAAGACACATTCGGTGAATGTTAGCTTGGGTTTGTGCAGATCTTTATGGCGGTCGTCGTCGTGTTCTTCGTCGGAGAGCAGGATGGCGTCGTAGATGCTGTGGTGTGTGCGCACTTGGAACCAGATGTAGATGGCATATGCTACGATGAGGAATATGGAGGCGATGCGGGAGATGTGCTTGGCTCTGTTTTCCAGGTCTTCGGTGGTTTCATTGCTGCCGCTTGCTTGAAGGGCTGCGAAGAACGCGGTAGGTATTGTAAGGCCGAATCCTCTGTTGTGTTTCGTTAGTTTGCTGATGGTTTTGGGGATACTTATGATCATGTCTCACGCTGTTAGAAGAAGACCGCTGCCCACTTCACTGATAGTGTCGTCGAACTTTTGCTCTGCCCGCTTCAATCCACCGACAAAGAAACACATCCCAAGACACAAGAGAAGGGTAGCCAGGATGGAGCCAAGAATTGCTGCTTGGATGACAGAAAACTTGTTCTCTGATAGAAGAACCATAAAGAGAACAATCTCAACAATAGATCCTAGAGTAGAATTCCAGAATTAGTATTACTTTTCCCAAAGCAGTCAGGAGTAATAAAGCCACCCCAACTCCAGGACAAGCTTTTCCACTGCAAGAAAGTGTCCTTACCTAAAGTTGTTTCAAGCAAGATACCAAATACTCTAGGCATTTTCCTAGCCAGCTCTTGCCCAGCAAACCCAATCAAATTGGCACATGGAACCATAGCAATATAACAGAGCGCGAAAATGGCCACACCAAGGTCTTTGCGCGCATACCGTACAGCCAAAGCCGCAGGGACAAAAGGCCAGAGCAGATTGACCGCACGAGAAGCATCACTCGTCGACGACCAGCAGATCTTGAAGAAGTGTAATGGGTGTATGCCTTTCCTACCACTCTCCCCCTCGGGTGCAATGTGCTTGGTGATCTTATGGCCATTGTGGTTTACTTGGTGTATTGGGAGGAAATCGTGTTTCCTAGTCGTCGTCGTGTGGGCTTGCAGAGGTATCTCTGGGTCTGCGGAATTCTTCAGTTCGATAGCTGGGTCTGCAGACGGTGAACTCGCAGGCTGGCGGGTTCGGTGGAAGAGGTTCGCCATGATGCCAGTGACGGTCGACGTGTGTGGATTCGAAAGGGGATATCGCTGTTCCTTGACGATGGTTTCGTTACTCGTTGGATTGATTGAATGGGTCGAGAGATCTAGAACTATGACTGTATAACAAATGGACACTCACACCATCTCCCTCCTGCTGATTTGAAGTGACACACAGAGGAGCAGATCTCCTGAAGGAAAGAGTGTAGTGCTGCCATAGAAATCAAGATACCAAACGCGCCAAGAGCGTTTAACATCATCAAGCGACTTGGCAGCGCCATAAGCAAAAGCCATGCGCTGGCAAATCAATATATTCGCAACGACCGTAGTAGTGAAGACCTGCCTGTAAGAAGCCTAATTACCTTGGCTTCAGCTTACCGTTTCCATTGAGGGCTTGTGGTTGACTTCAACAGCTACCTCATGGTACGGTACGGGTGGGTAGTGTGGTGAGTGTATCGTGATGTTGAACTGAACTTGCCTTCAAGCGCGTCTTTTTTTCCCCCTAGAACTAATTGCGTCGCTTTTCAGGGGTGTTTTTGGTTGGATTTTGCTGAAGAAGGACATCATGGTTGGTTGCTTCTTTGGATTAGGATCTTCATATGGTTCAATCCCTCTTAATGAGTCTTTCAGAGCAGCAGCATGACGTTGCTCTGTGCGCACTGTTTGATTAAAGCCAGCTTTACTGCTAAAAACCTTTTTTGCGGCGAAAGGGGGTGGTCCTAGAGGCTTCTCAAATGCAGTGAATATGCCGTTATTTTGGTCAAATCCGAGGCTGGATTGGGATATTTTCTGCATTTCTAGACGTAATTCCTCCGGCTTATCACACTCCTCTTTAATATCAGAGCTCGCAGAGTCATCTCCCTCTTGTTGATGTATGCCATATTCGACCGCAGGGGGTGGCGGTGGCGGTGGGGGTATTATTTTTGAGGATTTTCGGGCTTTCTTTAGAGGTCTTTCGATTGACTGCCTTTCTAGAGGCGGAGGAGAGTCGTAGCGTCGTGGAGCATCTCGCTCCCTCTTTATAGAAGGTTGGGAATCATCCATATTAGCTAGTAGATGGTTGTATAGAGGGTGGTTGAGTAAAGAGGGAGGGGGGAGGGTCATATCATGTTATCTTTTTTAGCGTACATTTTACTCGATAGGCGAGCTTTTAAAGTATCAGGGCGAAGTTGGGCAATATTTTTAGTGAGGTTTTTGAGAAATTAAAACATCACAACAACAGCATTTCAATTTAATTTGGAAGAAGCTAGACTGTTTTGAGTAATCTTTTTAGTCTATTCAATCAGACCGAATAAATTAATATTGGTTTCTTTGCCGCCTTTGGGTGTCATCAAGTGTATCGATGTTTCACCCCTGTCTGCTCTCAAGAATTTACACCAACTTTCTCTAATAACTATCTATAGTAGAACTATGCAATGTCTTAATATATCAATAAATATTAGATTGGCCGACACTGCATATAAGAAGATAGAGCAATCCTTCTATTTATCACATTTCTTTCATAAGTCTCACTACAGCTGACACGGGCACGCACCGTTACCGTCATCAAGCCAACAACTCCCGATCAATCGAATTAATAAAATCAATCCCCTCCTTCCTAAACGTATCAACCTCCACATAACTCACATTACTATTAAGCACCATATTCTCCGGCGCGCCCAAGTCATACTTCGGCCAATACGGCAGAGTGCTATTGCCACGACCAGTATTCGGATTCCGATCATTGACAAACGAGATGTAAGCCTTCCCGATATTACGGGACAAATCCGTATATCGTTGGTATTCCGGCAGAGGGCCAAGAGCACCCGAGATGTTCTCTTCTACCATGTTAGATATGGCTGGCTGCCGAAGGGGAGATATGGCAAGGCTTACGGAAGCTGAATACCACATTGGTAAAGTGCTGCGCGCCCGCTGTAACTGCTGCGTTCCACTTATTGCAGGATATCAGTATCGCTGGGCCGGTGTGTCGAGATACATACCACTTACCAACGGCGTATCGAATCGATAACTAAACACGTTCATGCCGCCCTTCGTATACTCCTCGCACACCTTCCGCCTCCCACTGATCATCACAATGTCACCGGCAATCGCAGCATCACGTCTCCACTGCAGCCCTTTACTCGGGAAGATCGTCGCGTTGGTGATGTAGTACGGTGGCTCGTTGGCTGGATCGTTCGGATACAGCTCCAGTAGCTTCCTTGCTGTGGGAGGAGAGATGGCGTAGCTTCGATAGATGAGAAGATTGTTGAAAATCGCAGTTTCGTTATCAAGGCCACTGACTCCAAAAGATGTCCCTTCGTCAGAATTCGCACCAATGAGGAGGGGTACATGAATAAACTTTCCCTCCACCGAGAGAGTGCTTGGATAGGCTGTCAGGAAATCGCCGTCTGTTTCGAGTTAGAAAAATTGCCCTCACAGGAGAAGTGAAAAGTACTTTCCTACAATAGGATTCCACACCTGACTAACTTGCGCCTTAAACAACTCATCCTGCGACAACCCCCTCAAGCACGCCAACCGATCACTCGCCGTCCAACACCCCGTCGTCCTCGTAAGATTTTCCACCGGACTCGTATAATACGCCAGGGGTTCCAAAGCCGCCCCAACCTGGCTCCCGGACTCCATAATCGCAGCGTGAAACAGCCCGTCTTCCCTCCCGTCATAAGAATGCAACTGCAGAGCAATACTCTGAGCACCGGCCGATTCTCCCCAGATGGTGATTCGGTCTGTATCGCCCCCAAAAGCTGCAATGTTCTCTTTGATCCAACGGAGCGCGAGGCGCTGATCGAGGAGCCCGGCGTTGGAACTACCTTCAGCTAGGATTTGGGGCGTTTGGAGGAAGCCCCATACGCCTAGTCTGTAATTTATGCTAACTTGAGAATAGTCAATCAATTTTCCATCTTAAGGTGAGTGGAGAGCAAAGTCGATCATACCCACAATGACAGGCTTCCCAATCTCTTGCCCAACATGAGCGATTCCTGAGACGTTGTACTGAGGGTCTGCACTCGAGCCCGCATATAAACCACCACCGTAGATCCACACAAGAACCGGAAGCTTGTCATCAGAAGTGGTCCCAGAAGGTCGAATCACTATCGACATGTTCAGCACATGCACTCTCGACGAAATGCCTGTCAGGGCGCTCTACCATTAAGAGTAAGGCAATCTTCAGAAAGCGAGAAGTTCGAGCCATACTGCATACAGCTATATCTATATCGCGTAGCATTTCTCCCGCCAGCAAACGAAGAATTCAAAGACAGGGGCCATGCAAACCGAAGCGGTCCTAATGGCGGGATAGCAAAAGGGATTCCGAGGAATTGATCTTGCTGCCATTCCGGCACGTACCTTCCTATATACGTACCGTTCTTCACTGTGGCAGAGGGAGCGGTTGAGTTAAGGATGATGATGCCTTGTGCGAGATGAATACATAGAACAAGGGAATAGGACCGCAGAGCAGCGACTAGAGAGAACTTCATCTTGTCTGCCCTGCCTTTCTGGTTTTATTTATCACTACGTGCGTGCTGGTGGCATGTGCGAAAGTCGAAATTTGCAAAAGTGATAAGTAGCTGAAGGAGATACCACTTACTATGAAGTCATTTCGTCCCAATGCTAAGACTTCAGCACTCTATGGACGGATAATAAGATGGCTCAGGTACAAGGCCCGGAACAATTATGGCTGAACAGCAAAGAAAGTGGGGATGATTGACGACACCCCACCACCCCGCAGTGGGATCAGCCCGTGGCAGGGGTGAGGTATCGCTCTCAGAATAGAGCATGGGGATTAAGGACATTGTATTAACTCCCAAGGTCTTCCGTATCAGGATTTATGGAATCTTGGGTCTTTGTTGTAGGTAGCGGCTTGTTTCATAACATTCCGTACAAATAAGTGTAATCCTGGCTTCAGATCTTCGCTGCAGCGAGTCCTTCAAAAGCAAGCGCAAACCGTCAGGCATGGATACCGGATTTTTGACTCCCTTTCCTCGATGGTCCTTTCAAAATCATCCGTACCATTGGCATGCTTTCGTGGGTATGGGGGATCCAAATACACCATTCATCGCGTAACAGTTGGGTCCTTCCTCCGAACATCCACCAGACCAGTATCCCATCCATGAGGCCTCTTCGACCCCTTCGCCGGACGCTTCGAAACCGACTCAGGCGGCTCCTCTTGCGCCTTGCGCTTATTCGACGTAGACTCCGCGACCTCGGGGACCTTATCCTCTGCATCTTCCGGAGTACAACGCAGCCATACTATCACATCATACTTCTTCGCCGGACCCTGGTATCCCATCGCCTTGGCCTTGTTCGCGAGATCGATACCGTCGCCCAACCACCACTTCTTCTCCCTGGGGCTCTTGAGCACGTCCCAGCCGGCGTTCCAGATCGCCATGGATTTAATTGATTTTGATGGGAGCTTGCCGCTGCTGTCCTTGAGGAGCTGGTATGAGCGCTGCATTGAGAGGTTGAGTAAATCGGCGGATGGCCATTGCAGGTATGTCTTTTCTGCTTCGTTGATCAAAAGTTGGAGTTCAGGGTCGGCTGTGCGTAGAATGGCCTCAGGGTGGGATATCGCCCCGGTCTTTGTGGTATGATGAGAGGTGGGAGCGGTGACAGGCGTGTCGGATGTGGATGCACTGAAAGGCGTGATGCCTTCTTTCTCGCATAGCCACCTGATGATGCGGACCCGGCCAGACTTCCTACCCTCCTTTCCATGCTTCCCAAAGCCCTTCATCTTTGCCTCCCGGTATAGTTCTTCGAATCCCATACCCCACCATGTCTTTTCTTGCAGTGTCATGGAAGATTGTTCTGTCGCCGGCGGTAGGACGTCATTTTGCTGGTCCTGGTTCGTCGAATCATGCTGACCTTGCCGCTCTGACGCGACACCGTGTCCAACCCTTCGACTGGTCTGTCCCTCCTGCTCCATATTCCGCGGCATATCTTATTAGTCGGATTCAACTTGGTCCCGTGTCGGTTCAGGAGGGGTGGTTGAGAGTTGTGAGCCTGGCGAACGTTGATAAAAGGGGCGTAGAACTAGCGCTTAGTATGCTGGCGAGTGGTCATGAGGCACGCGAAGAGGCACAGCTGGAGGATAATTGGGTTACAGCTTATTGTTGCGTATGGAAATAGAAGTATCTATATTAAAGTGTGTGTCCATTAAAGTAAACCAAAAGTAAAGCTGGTGAAGATGGAACAGTGCTGACGTAAGCGGCTAAGTCTGTTTGATTGATGACTAACCCCATTCCCCCCCACAAAGCCCATCAACGGCTTTGTGAACAACATCATTCTCTCTCCTTCTGCGTTTCAAAACCTCTGAAGTCTTTCAAGAGTCTAACAACGCCTCGTCATCTCCTCATGGATCACAACAAAAATTTCATACCGCATGCATACCATGGGACGGGGCGTTAAGAATGATGCCTTTTCTCGCGCTTCTCAAGCTCGTAAAAAGCTTGCGTTACATAACGCTACGTATATATATATACATCAAAGATAACAACTCTTAGGACTCCTGCATCTCTACTATCTGTCGGAAGAAATTGCCACTTGTCTTACCCAGCAACTCACTCGGGCCTCCTTGTTCAAGAATCCGTCCCTTGTCCATCAATACAACCTGATCGAATTCGGAATTGGGATCAGCAACGGACTTGAGGCCATGAGTAACAACTAGGACAGTCCAGTCTCGAAATTCGACTTCAACCAGGTGGTTGATAAGCTTTTCGGTTTGCGAGTCGAGGCTGTGAAATAGATGGTGTGGGTCAGCATGAACTTTCCAGATCCCTCAAAGGGGCTGTACGTTCACGTACTGGCTTCTCGTCTCATCCAACAAGAAGACTCGGCTCCGTCTCAACATGACCCTCGCAAGAAAGAAAAACTGCCTCTGGCCTGTATTTAAACAGTCAACGGCTAAAACTGTATCCGACCCTCCTTTCTCTTCAACCACTTTCGTCAGTTGTGTTTTTCCGAGCACAGCCCATAGCTTGTCATCGTCTTCGGTGTGCTCTGCAAAAGGATCGAGATTCATCCTAACCGTGTTGGGGAAGTGCCATAATAGCGGTGCGGAGCTGGCTCGGTGGTACGGTGAGCACTTTCACGTCCTCAATAGTAATAGATCTCGCGCTCGGCTTGTATAATCAGTTCGACAAGACTTGATTTGCCGCTTCCCTAGTTACTGATCAAGTCAGCTTTAGCTAGTGTAAAATGTTTCGGAATAATTGGACCAAGAGCATTTCTTTAGCAAAGTCATTTCAATTGTCAAACGTAAGAAGGGGATTGTGTCTCGCGTAACTCACTGTCCGATCACATATTGCAACCTTAGATCATGCGCTAAACATGAGATTAATGTGGCTAAGAACTCTAAGATCTCCATAGAAAGCCGATAAGTCAGATATGATAGTCTCGCCTCGAGAGGGCTAACTGTCTGGAACTGGGGAAGGTCTATGAGAATCCTTTTGGCTATTCGTGATGCTCGACGGGCGTGCTCGCGTTAAAATATTTTATGCGACTCACTGCTTGTAAGGACGTCTCCAAGTTCGTCCAGTACACAATTAGTGCGCTTACAATCTGGCAAAAGTTCATGACGCCGACAAAAGTCGAATCAAGGAGTTTGCGGTGGGTGTTCTTGGCGGACCTAGGCACGACAAGTAAAAGAAAGTAACTGGAAACTCGAATTAGCAATGATTTAGAATCGTCTCAGAATTTCAACCTAGGTGTTTTAACTTCCAGAAATTATCGTGTAGACTCGCTCACCCTATGCCCAGTGCAACGAATGTAGCTGCTCCCAATGCAAACACCACATAAACTCCAACCCACTTCGCGACTGCTTCATTCAGATTTCGCTCATTTGAGACCCAATATTTGAGCCATAGTGCTATTTGTACTGGCTTTCAGCCAATGTCTGACTTGTGGAGAAGACAAGGGAGATAGAGACTTACGTTGCGCGTGGTCCAGTACACCCAACTCCAAAGAGAACAAGGCAAATAATCCCCAAATCGCCCCTTTTCCCGTGGAAGTATTGTAGTAGCGAAGTCCACCCAATTTCTGGAATTGCCGCAATTGATCTCGTTGTTCTTTTTGGGTATTCCCATTGGGACTTTTTGAAACCCACGTTTTGTTCCTAGAAATCTGTCAGGGGTATCAGCTAGCACAAGCTCACTCCTATTTTGAATATCGGCGGCGATTCTCTGAGTCTCGTCTAGTTCTCTCACATAATTGCTTGACTGTCTCAGACTTCTCAAACCACCCTTAGCGGTTATTCGTCCTTAAAGGCCCAATACAATGATCTCGTCAGCAGCTGAGAGCCATTGTGCCAGTAAGGAATCCAGTAAGTTGAGTTAAACTTTGTATAAATCACCCACTGTTGTTCATCGCAAAGACCACCCCGCCCTTTGTTCGGAAGAGACCTGATTCCCCGAGCAGGGCTCGGAAGCACAGCATAGACATATTTGCATCTAATCTACTGAGAGCGTCATCTAGAATGATAAGTTTCTTCCCACTGTAACCAGCTCTTACTAGCGACTGTGGAAGGGCACCATCAGCTCCTGTTTGTTTTCGACGGTCGATATTTCTTACCAGCCGTTGTCTTTGACCTCCAGATACCGACAGCCATTTGCTTCCTGTCTTTGTTTCGTCTCCTGCGGGTACTGGCAAGCTTCCACCACTTGCTGAGGTAACCAAGAATAAATAGAGGATTCAGCCGAAAAAGAAGACTCCGACTGAAGAACCCCGCCTTGTCTGCTGGAGAATATACTTTACCTCGCGAAACTACCAAGTAAGAGCCCTTTGGAATAGACTCTACGACGAGCAAGACAAATTCCACGACAAAGCTAGCGCCCTGCAACATGGCGATAACAATTGTTCCACTGAACAGCCATCGAGCGCGCAGTCTGACGATATCAAAGAAAAGTGTGAGGACCAAATACGCTTGAAGGATTGGTGAAGGCCGAGGAGTGCGGGAGTGCTCTAGGAGTGATAGTCCAGCCAAACTTAGGGTGGCGACCAAGATGAATGCAGATGCCGGGAGTGTAAGCTCAGAATTGGCTAACTTGTGTCTGGATGCATACACTGCAATGACAACATAACTGACCTGAAGCAACATCACCAGCAGTAAGCACCAGCTGAAAAGAGCTGGGCTGGGAATATCGGACTGCATGAGCGCTCACCGATTTGACAGTCAGGAGCAACATCCAGTCGACTACATTGGAGCGCTTGAGAATGCGCCATACTCGGTAGGCGACGACTGGAAGAACAAGCAGACTCGGCGCAAGCCCAAAAAGGACGCTTCAAAAGTGCTTGTGAAGTCAAAATCGCGACACTCAGATTCAAGCTCTGCAAGGAGCACGGGGCCACACTTGCTATCAGTGGCACATGCCATGATCCCAGAGCATTGCTGAGTCTGAAGGAGTAAAGCAATTGTGATAAAGACGATGTGATTTGAGTCATTTGACGAGCTGTGTAGGGAAAAGTTGAAAGCTGGATACAAATAAGAAGATGCGATGCTACCGGTACTGTGTTCGGAAGTCACGACTCGTTTGAATATTTTTGAACCTGGTTCCAATTTACAAGTCCTACCATTGCTGCCGTGTGGTGTGGTTTACAAGTTAAAGGAAAGAGGAAGAGGAGCCAAATCACGTGTGATACTTAATGCTCGGAGCGGAGCCCTGCATACGGACCTCCCCGTAAGAGCCTGCATAAGAACATACAGTAAGAACCCCCGGTCAAGCAAGCGCGTCATTTCCTCATTTTTGAACTCTAATCTCCACCACGGTAACAGCATTTGTTTACTCAACACTGCCTGCCATTAGAAACAACATTTGCTTTCTGCACCGTTAGTTGTATTGTATTGTATTGTGTTTACTATTTTCCGAGTCTTTTTACGGCTTTCTGCAAATGCACATGATGGGGCGTGTCAGATAGATTGTGAGACATTTCAGCTGCTGCTGCTGCTGCTGCCGCTGCTGCTCGCACGGGAAGGAAGCAAACAAAGGATCCAAAGCCCAAGGCACAGCCGCGTTGCACGACACAAACCCATCGCGAACCCAACGTGCAAACGTGCAACGTCAACTTCCCTTCTTCCTGCTTCCAAACCAGCGCGACTCTTCAAGATATGGCGCAGTCCCTCGAAGCCAAGATCGTGGTCCTGGGAGCACAAGGCGTAGGCAAGACGAGTCTCCTAACCCGGTATATCAAGAACCAGTTCACGCCCGCGAACACGACTTCGACTGTTGGTGCGAACTTCTTGGCTAAGAAGGTCATTGATATCGAGAGCGACACGGTAGTTAGATTACAGCTATGGGATACAGCTGGGCAGGAGCGATTCCGGTTTGCCCCTCCTTCGTCCCCCCTATCATTACACAAAGAAACAAGCCAAAACTAATACTCACGCAACACAGCGCCATATCACGAATCTACTACCGCGGCGCCAACGCCTGCATCCTCTGCTACAGCATAACCGACCAAAACTCCTTTGAAGAAATCGGCCCCTGGCTCACCGAACTCCGTCGCAACCTGCCCGCCGACGTAATCATCCACGTCGTCGGCACAAAAGCCGATATCGTGGCGGGGGATCCAAGTCTGAGGGAGGTGCCTTTTGAGCGCTGTATCGCATATGTAGCGGATAACCTGGCCCCAGGCATGTCGTCCACGCCGCCCGCGACAGCTACACCGTTCCAGTTGGAACTCCTAGTGGAGGAGGGGGATATCGACAGCTGTTTACAAGTGGTAGTGGAGGTGGAACGAATCTTGATGGCGCCAGGAGTCCGAGTTCGAAGCGCAGCAGTGGGTTTTGGGGCCAGGAAGTGGGATGGGACTGCTGTCATGAGGTTAGTGCGGAGAGTGGGGAGGGCGTGGAAGAGGTATTTAGGGTTATTACGCGGAAATTGGTGGAGCAGAATAAGGCTATGAGCCAGCAATTATTGAGCGCTTCGCAGACGCCAGGGATTACTCCGGGGGAGCAGGGAGGACTTGGGGATGGGGCTGGAGGATATTTTGATGGGATGAGACCGGGGAGACCTGGGGGCAGTTTTAGGGTGGGGAGGGATAGGCGGTCTTGGTTTGGGGTCCCGGTGGAGTCGTATACGGAGCAAGGACCGGAAAATGGGGATGTGCCACTTGTGAAGACTAGGAGGAAGTGCTGCTGATTTTGTCTTTGAGAGCGAGCGTGCTTGGATACCCTGTGGCGTTTGGATTTCCTTTTTGGCAACAAATATTCGAGCATGGGATAATGACTTGCATTTGGAGGGTGGCGTTTTGGTCTCAAGACATTAGTTGCATAAACAATTTGGAGTTCTTGATTTGTTATAAATGGATATCATGAAGCTCCTGAACAGATTTCGTTCCTTCCAACCGGTGCAATTATTAAGCCCAAACCTAGCTTCTGTATGATGATACCAGTGAACGTGATTTACAATCTCAATTGCTATGCTGGAAAAGTATCCGAAAAAGTATGAAAACGCCGTATTATCAAGTCCCTCAGATCCACCCATCTACATAACCACACAGCACGAATTCTGTTTCTTCGCTTGCGCTACACCAATATCAGCACCATCCTCCAACACACACGCACACGCACACGCACACGCACAGGGCTCCTAGGACAACTCACTATAAAACATCTTACTCTGGGCACTCAGCCCATCACTCTTCGCCACCAAATCATCAATCTTCTCGCCCCTCTGCAACACGCTCTCAATCGTCTTATGCAGCACGATCTTGGTCTCATCGAGCTCCTTCTGGATCTTCATAATGCTATCGGCCTGCTGCGGGTCCTGGTACTTCACGATATAGTCCTTGAGCTCGGGGAAGCTGAGCTCGGGGTTCGAGGTCGCGAACGAGGAGCGCGGGTGCGCGGCGAGGAACTCGTCGACGACTTTCGAGAGCAGTTGGTGCGCGACGAGCGCTGGGTAGGCGTGGTCCGTTATGATGACGCCGCAGATTCCTTCGGTGCGGCCGTAGGCGTGGAACGTGTAGTCTGTTGCGTGCGAGGGCTTGTGTTAGAGATGGGGGTTTGGGAGGTGCGTGGGGACTGGGTGGGAGAGGTATCGTGCCTTGTTCTTCGACGTCTTGCCGTTGGCCGGGGCGGGTGCGCTCTGCTACTGTCTTGCAGAACATGGTCATGAATTCGCCATAGCTGTGGTAATCCTATCAGCACACATCTTCCTTTATTGGAGCTTCAACGGCGCATGGCGTACTTGTTCCGTGTGAAGCGCGAGTAGGCACTCAGGTCCTTCTCGGCGCAGAGCTCGTGGGCTGGTTTGGTCTCGTTCTTGAGTATCTAGATGGTGGAGATAGCGGTTAGTTTCTCGTCTTCAGGGATCCCGCAGTTGTTGCAACTTACCCCGATGTAGTGGATCTTCATATCTGCGGTTCTGGGAGGGCGGGTGTAATTCTTGGTCTGTGGATTGTGGTGTAGTGTAAAGGTCTTTGTGAGTTTGAAACTCAAAGGCGATTCATGACTGCCTTGATACAGCCTCGACTGCTGCACATGGCGGCGGAGGTCAGCGCAAGGCTTGGCGACGCCTAACCTAATATGGACAACTAAAAGGGGGGTTCTCACCGTTTGACCGAATGATTTGCGTATATAGTATCGTGTTATAGAGGTTAAAGCTACTGGTGACATAAGGTAGTTTCGATTTCAATTGGTTTTAATTGGCTCAAAGCGGAAGTACTAATTCAACCCATTTGGACAACCTCCCCTTTATCGTTTAACGCCGTATGCAACCTCCTATCAGAACCTCCCTATATTTATTTCAAAACCCGTTTTTCTTATATGGTACGTATAACGTACGAACAGCCCAGCCACTGCCACAGCTAAACGATAGACAGAGATTCCAGCTCCACGTGGTCTACCTGGGCAGCAGAATATCGGGGAAAATCTATTATAAAGTATTAGCCTCTTAATATACGTATCCTATTATATAGGCTGGTAATATACTCACAAGCGTCTCCCACCACTACATATTTGCCTCTGCCGACCTTCCTCAAAATGTACGGAAACGTTGTACGTGGAAAGTAACAAACCTGGTCACCTACTTTCAAATCCGCAGGCACCAAGCCATAACTTCCATCTTCCAGAAACCCCAGCTTTCTTCCCTCACCGTATATCCAAAGCCATTGGAAGACTTGCTCTTTATCAGAGCCCGACAAAGCACCAGAAGTGCCTTCAGTTCCCCCGGAGTCCGCACCGAGAGAGACGAAGCGGAGCCAGTGCTGATATCTTTTGGATCCATTGAGATCGTCTAGCATTTGCCTACCGACGGGGTCGGTTTTTGATTTGGAAGCCACGTTCGCTACGGTCTGTAACCAACCTGCACATATACGTCCAAGTTGTTCGACGGAGTCATGCTGATTCGGGCCGTCGGCACCACAAATTACAACCGAACCAATCCAACGACCTTTTGCTAGAAGTACAGAGTCGTTCTTGTCGAAATCGAAAGTCATATCCCCACTCGTAGGCAGGATCTCAGAAACGGGATTTTTGGACTTGAAGGGACAAGCCTTGAAGGCATCTAGAGCATTTGGGACCCAAGATGGAAGACCATTAAGACGCTCTGGGTTCTGACATAGGCTGAGGATATCCAAGCTCCGCTTCCTGCTTATTACATCGCGCGCGGCGATTTGAAGCTCATTGCGGGAGGTATCGAGAGCCCGGAAATTGTAAGTGTAGGCAAGACTAGATTCTCGACTTCTGGCTTGAGATACGTTGACCGGAGATTTGTTGACTGCAGACCTGTTTGCTGAAGACTTGCTAAATAGGGATTTCTTCTGAGGCTCGAGAGCCGGAGGGTTTTTGGACCGAGAGCTTTTAGCATCTTCATCTACCAAAGTCCGTCTGAAATTCTCGAGGATTAAGTTCAGAGTTTCTTCGATTCGCTCGGTGCGAGATTCCAGGTCGTTCACGCGGTCTGGAACAGGTGCCACCGCTTTGAATAAACCCTCAATGTTGTAAGAGCCGTCGTCATTGAGCTGAGGCTGTCGTCTCAAAGGTTGAGGGGTGGGTTTGCGTGGTAAAGTATGCAAGTTGGCGAAGTTGGATCCTAATTCATCCATAGACATGCCGGGCAACAAATTGGAGGATGGTTGATATACAAAAATGTCCTTCGAGCAGTTAAAAGATACGTAATTTGGAGGAAATGTGAAGAAGAAATTTTTTAGCTTGGAAGACAACAGATGATGAGGAGCCCGGTCATAGAAAGTGGATAACTAGAACACTTATATGCTGCAAACCCTTCGCCAACAGGCTAACTACGCCCCTCTCAATGAACCTAAACAGCTTCTGAAATCAAGCTTATTACAATCCCAACCAAGTGCAAGTTTCCGGGCGTTTGGATATATTTCTAGAGCCTTGAATGGCCGGAATTTTGCTGAAACACCGAAGCGCCGGCCAGGGCAAGACCCATACACTACCCGCGCGTGTAGCATTCATGCAAAGGCTAAAATTCTATGTTTGGAAGTAGAAAATAGAACAGATTGAACTTCGAAACACAAAACCAACACCAACATCCCTGCGGTCAAGACGTCTTGGGAAAGGATACGATTCCTGGCCGCCATACCACTTTATCGAGATTGACCACAACACTGTCCTTATGGCACGGATATATTCGGGTGTACCCCGTAGACGTTTGATGAGCACGGATGTAACTTATTATAAGATGCTGTGCAAGGTTATTCTGCGGATAATTTCAGTTGTGTTATGATGGCAGGTGGCCAGAGCAAAATGGATCGGTGCGTCGCGTGGATGTGTATTTCTAGCCCGGATAAACCTGTTTACCCGAACCGATATCGAAGTGGAGATTTTCCGAGCTGTTAACCTGTTCAGGATCAGGTCAAATTCTCTGACCGATGAAATGACTGAATACCTACATTCACGCCCTTAAAAGATTACTAGTAGTGTCACATCAATATTCTACGTCAGTCGTTGTGTATATAAAGCCAGACAGCTAAGTATAATCTGTTTGTTATTTCTCTCTTTTCTTTACAGTCAAACTATTGTCCTCCATTTACCCCACCTTGCAACAACCCAATATGGATTCCAAACAGTTTAAGGAAGCTGCTGCCTCAGCAATTGATGAAAGTAAGCTGAGACAAGCGTTTTCTATATACTCCTATTAATGAATATAGTTGTCAATTACTACGACACGATAGAAGACCGCCGTGTTGTTTCCAATGTCGAACCCGGGTATCTCAAGAAGCTTCTCCCAGAAGGGCCTCCGCAAGATGGAGAATCGTGGGCAGATATCCAGAAGGATATGGAGACTAAGATTATGCCAGGTCTTACTCATTGGTATGTACGCAGTTGTTTAAATCAAGATGATGCTAACAAGTTCAGGCAATCCCCCAACTTCATGGCATTCTTCCCTGCTTCCTCCTCTTTCCCCGGCATGCTAGGAGAACTCTACTCCGCAGCTTTCACAGCACCCGCATTCAACTGGATCTGCTCCCCTGCCATCACCGAACTCGAAACCGTCGTCCTAGACTGGCTAGCCAAACTCCTGAACCTCCCAGACTGCTACCTCTCCACAAGCCACGGGGGAGGAGTCATACAAGGCTCCGCCTCAGAAGCAATTGTCACCTCTATGGTGGCAGCCCGCGACAAATATCTTCGAGAAACGACTTCACATTTATCCGGTCTCGAACTCGAGGATGCGATAGCACACAAGAGGAGTAAAATAGTTGCATTGGGAAGTGAAATGGCACACAGCTCGACACAGAAGGCAGCACAGATATGCGGAGTCCGATATCGCTCTATACCTGTCTCGAAAGAAGACGATTTTGCATTGACGGGGTCATATTTGGAAGAAACAATAAAAGAGTGCAAGGCCCAAGGTTCGGAGCCTTTCTTCCTTACGACGACTCTCGGGACAACATCAACCTGCACGGTAGATGATTTTTCTTCTATTTCTGCTACTCTTGCCAAATACGCACCTCCCAATGTCCCAGGGGAAGTTTGGGTGCATGTTGATGCTGCATATGCTGGAGCTGCCCTAGTGTGCCCAGAATTCCAACATCTGACCGCAGAATTCGAGCACTTCCATTCCTTCGACATGAACATGCACAAATGGCTACTTACAAACTTCGATGCTTCATGTCTCTTCGTCAGGAAGCGAAAAGACTTAATTGACGCACTCTCCATCATGCCAAGTTATCTCCGGAACGAGTTCAGTGACAGTGGCCTTGTTACAGATTACCGCGATTGGCAGATCCCTCTTGGGCGCCGATTCAGAAGTCTGAAGATTTGGTTCGTGCTACGGACATATGGTGTCAACGGCCTTCAAGCACATATCAGAAAGCATATCAAGTACGGCGAAGTGTTTGCGGGATTAATCAAGTCGAGACCAGATATCTTCGACATGATAAGTGGGCCGAACTTCGCTTTGACGGTGTTCAAGATCGCCACGAAGAGCGGAGGAAAGCCGGAACAGGACAAGTTGACCAAAGAAGTTTATGAGTTAATCAATAAGCGAGGAGAGATCTTCCTCACTTCAGGTGTTGTTGGGGGAGATTATGCTATTCGAGTGGTCAGCGCTAATCCGCTGGCTGAAGAACGATTCCTTCACAAGGCTTTCAAGATTCTGGTGGCTACCACGGAGGAAGTTCGAGATGGGAAGACTGTCGAGAACGGCATCAATGGTGTGCTCAAGGACTACAAGGGCGTTGGAGATGTAGCGATTGAAAAGGAGAATGGAGTCACAAAATAGATACATATAAAAGTTTATAGAATTGGGGTTTAAGGTATGCAGTCAACACAGATCTCTTCCCTTCACAAAATTGATCCACTGTCCTACAATCAGCGCTCCGGCACTGGACAATGGTCAAGCAGTCTCGCACTCAAGCTTCATAATCTCGCACATTTCTCAATCCAAAGCAAAATGCCTATCCTCTCTCCCTCCACGCTTCAGCGCAACGTTCAAAGTTGTGGAAAATCCACGGCAGCCTCATTTTTACAACCACCCGCCCAACCCTCTTTTTCCTTCTTCTAGCTAACATAGATCATCAGGGATATTGTTCGTCCGAGTAGGAGTACATAAGGTCGGCAGAGCCTCCTTCACTAGATCCATTAACGAAGAAGCGTATCCCTTTAACTTGGAGAGGAAAGTCGGCAGTGGTAGATAGTTTTGCCTTTTGTAGTTGGATTCGCGTTGAGATGTTTTCGGTGCGTTGTAAATGAATTTGAGAGTGCTTTTGAGTTTTGAGTTTTGGCTGCGTTGAGATTGGGAATTTGGGAAAAGATGATGGTGAAGAAGGAGAAGAAGGTGGTAGTAAGATTTGAAGCAGACCCAATACAGTCGCAGGATACGGAGTATAAATGATTGGTTTGCGGTTGGTCCTGTGCTCATAACAATGAGGCTATTCCCAAGTGCTAGACCCGTAGAATAGAATAGAAATCATCTCCACCTAAAGGGCTTAAAGCGGCCAACGGCTAATACTATCCCCCCCTTAATGAATGTTATTTGGTGGGGATTCGCCACCGTAAATAGAGGGGGACTCAGCTCAGCTGGGGATATCACTACGTCTAGGTCCCTATGGAACCTTACAAGTACCTACCTCGCTATAAGTAAAAGCTACTTGCAAGGGCATATAGCCATTCAGTTCTATAGGATTCTACGTTTTATGGACCACAATTTAGTACCACCAGACGATTACGGGTCGCAAGCGCGACGCCAGACTCCAGACTCAAGAGCCTTTTTATGGATAGGTTACTTAATCCTGTCTAGATGAAATCTGATCAATCATTCATGCATGTCCTTGACAACTTTAGATTGGATAACGGACAGAGAAAGAAAGAATTTTTCTCATGCTCGGAGAATATCGGCGAGAAACCCGGGGTAAACTCGCTTGATCTCGCTATGTATCAGGTGACGAATAACGAGATTTGGTCATTCGAAACAATATATATATCGGTTATTAACCAGATCCATCCTGTTTCGAATTTCAATTACTCGATTCATGTTATTTAAAACTTTTATTATATATTCCAAGCCCTGTGTCTGGTTTTCTCTCGTAGCTTACTTTCTCTGACAGACAGCTGGATCTGGAACAATCAATCACCAATCAATCACAAAGTTGGCAGAAAAACGTCTAATAAAACTTCTACGAATATGTCCGCTTGTCTGAAGAAGTCATGGAAGACCCTTACGACGGGATGGGTGCTCGAATATCCAAATACCAACAACGGCCCGTCGGACTTTTTTGATAAGAGGGATAGGGTTCCGCAGGGGTGGACGCGACCGAGACAGGAGGATGGGTTGGAGAAGTGTTCACGTTCGAGAGAGGGGAGGGAATGTCCGCGAATCAAGAGGGGGCGTTGGTGGCGAGTGGACCAGTAAGATGCAAAAGGAGTTCGCATCTCAAGGGTTGATGAGAATGAGAGAAATGGAGGGTCGGCACACTTCATGTCTGGTTCGAACGTCTGGTGAGTTTTTCGATGCGAAATCTAGTTTGAGTAGCTGATTGACTGTAGTAGGCAGCATGGCAACCCATTTTGACGAATCGTCCAACACCTTCTCCGATCTGTCAGTTTTGTACCAACGAATGTTTTCAGCGAACTGCCAGGGAGTTAATTTCTAGAGACCGGAGTTATTTGAACGGATCTCTTGTCGTTTAGAGAAAAGCGTTATAGTGCTAGAGTGTATGGATATGTGAGGGGCAATGTAACAATAACACTTGGAAACCTACCTACGAATGAAGCTTTGAGGCTGTCCGGCTGTCCACCAGCTGGGCTCCTGGCAGTTAGTCATTTTCGAGTCCCGAAAGCTACGCACGATTTCCTGTGAAGTTTAAATTTGTGGCATGTTACACATCCTATGAGAAGAGACGGGGCATCCGATTCGTTGAATACGTTCTTTAGCTTTGGCTCTTTTTCGTTGAAGGCTTAGGAACGCCTTGTCGTTTTCGTAATTAGTGGTTATCAGAAGCAAATTTGGGCAGCAATACATAGGGTAAGGAGGTTTCAATTTTCAACTGGTGGAGAGGCATTTAGGAAGTGGGTGGACTTGAAAGCAGTAAGGCATATTTATTTCCGAGCACGCCAGTGAGGCGGCTACACTTGTCAAACTAGGATCGGTATTGAGTTGTACTGTACTCGTAACAAATGACTTGCCACACTTGCTTCCTCACTAGGCCTAGCAGGCGCGATCGAAAATAGTAAAACATCAGCTCAGTAGTGCAATTGCTAATTGAAACTACCTGCAGTGATTCGGAGATTCTGTTGTCAGTACAATGTTTTTAAAGGATATTGTCGGCTCAGATGGTTTAGATTTCCTTGTTGGTAGTGCGTCACACTCATGATCGAAACGCAGGTAGCATTCTACAGCAGACACAAGTTACTAGAGCTACTACTTTAGAGAGTTTGTGTTTAGGCTAACAAAAGGATTTTGGTAAAATATGAGAAAGATCGTGAAGATCTGTTGAATAATACTCAGAGAAGATAAAATTCGAATATCATCAATACTCCAGAAAATATGCTGCCGGCTCAATGGTCGACGTCTGAAAGCAGATCATTTTAAGGAGCACCTCCAAGACAGATTACATCGATGAAAGTGAAAATTTCGAATGCAAAGTTAAAATGTAAACGCAGTCTGCTCTGTCATATCTTTAAAGGGCATGGGGGCCGCAGCCTGTAGAGTTTTCGGAAAAAGAAAGAGGGGAAAAAACGCAACCTCAAAGATTGCTTAACTCCAACCAGCAGGAATTGGCAGTAAACATTAGATATCTAAACATGCGTAGGAGATAATCCTTCAAAGAAACACCACAGAATGCTCATCAAGTCAACCACGTGAAGTAACTGAAGTTTGCCCTCCTCGGTAGCGGTGGCAACATATGCAGTAAATGTTCTCTTAGAAGCCATGGTAATGTCTATACCACCGAGCCCTGTTATTTGAAACGATTGTGCAGCTTCCCGTTTCTAGGTTTCAGAATACACATAACTCCGCCAACTCTTTCTATTCTTGTTGTGAGTTGTACCCTCAACGTTGGAGCCGTAACAACTGACCTCGCCCATCAGGTCCTGTGTAGGAACAAAAAATGTCTAATTGTTCAGCCTCAGCTATAAAAACGATTAGTCACTGTTGCTTTGCTGGTTGGATTGTGAAAGTAGAACTCACTTGACCTTGAAAATTTTCCCTCCATATCGGTCTTGTAGCTGACGCACATGCTTTTTCTTGTCTACGTTAAGGTTTGGAATTTGCTGGGCGGTCAGCTGTAAATCGGGAGTGGCAGCGTTCCCTGGCATAGTTAAAATTCAGTGACGATTTCGGGGGTAGTGACGAGGTCGACGATGTTGAGGTGTTGTTCTGCTTGACCGGCTTGAGGTGTGTCGAACGTCAGGATAAGACTTTTGAGGGCGATCTGTTGTCTCTGACATTAAACAATAAGCAGTACGCAATCTGGAAAAGCAATGACCTTCCAATAAGGAACTTTGGCAGTTGGTACAGGGGAGCGCTTCCTCGGCTCGGGGATGCAAGAATACAGTATTCGCTATGTAAACATTTGGTGCGTAATAGTGAGACTGGTCTAGCGGTTCCCCAAAAGGCATTCCCACTTGCTACAACATGAACGCTGTTCAAGAGAGGCATGGAACGTAGATCCATTGGGTTTCCATTCCTGGCCAGGAATCCTTGCTGTTTTGATGTCCGGAAGCGATGTAAATGAATATTTTGAGACGGCATTGTGCAATTTGAACCAAATTTGTGTTTGATGTAGAACAGTGTAAAACAGTGTAAAAGAAATTTTATGATATGTTCCAGGTACAGTCAACTAATAGTTAGTACAGAGTGTTGGCCTACCAAACTTCTATTTCCCAAAAAATAGTTTATCGTTTTCAGTTGAAGATATACTTCAGCTGGCCTAGTTAGGTATTTGAAAAATCCCAAAGGCTGCCACAAATTCCTACATCCAGACTACATTCACCTTCAAATCCATTTTACTCATCGCTCGGGAGCACCAGATGGTATGCATCAAACTTAACTTTAGAAACTCTAGTGTTCCGAGCCCCTGGAGGTTTCATGCCAGAGGACGCATCAATGACCGACTCATTGCTTCCCAAAAGGTAGCCCGCCTGGTTTTCGCTTTTATCGAGCATCCGTCTTATATTCACCACCAACAATTCGGCAGAAATACGCCCTGAAGAATCAACTTTAAGCATAGACTGCTCAATCAAGTCCAGGAACTCAAGGGACATTTCAGAACGGCGTGGGTGTTGGCGCAGACGGTCAATCCATTCGAGCACCCCTTCTCGTACTTCAGCCTCTGGGGGGGCATTAGGCCGGTCGGTTGGTGTGATCAGGGTGAAATAGACGTCGTCGGTTATACCGTCCTCTCCCAGCAGCATCCGAGCCGCACTAAACTCATCGAGTCCCCGAGAACCTTCAAGTAGCCAGGTGATAAACTCGAGAAAGATGCAGCCTAAGCTCCATATGTCATATGCACGGGAAACAGGCTTGCCGAGTGCAATCTCAGGGGGTGCATAAGTCGGCGACCCCTGAATCGTCCTTGGATCCTCCATTGAACGGGACTCAAACCGATGAAACCTCCCAAGACCAAAATCTGTTATTTGAAGCACGCCAGCATTTTCAGAACCTTGGGACCCTTCTAACCGCAGGATGTTTTCTGGCTTTAGGTCTCCATGACGGCCATACTTATTTTCCCGTTCTTCACCACCTGACTTAACATTCCGGAAACGGCTGAATCTGTTCCGCGTTGAGTTTCCACTATCGTTCACGGCTGTGGAACCACCTAGGTCAAGATTATGAATAGTATTTAATGCGGCCACCAACCCACAGATCTCCTGGAGAAACCAGAAGCCTGTTTTTTTGTTCCAATAAGGTATGTCGACAGAATTCCAATACTCTCTCAGGTTCTCTTTCGCATAGGGAAAGACTAAGTGGTATTGATTCTTAAACTTATAGGTGGCTAGTAGTTGTATAAGATGAGGATCATCGCAGTGCGAGAGTTTCTTGGAAAACTCTATTTCCTTATTGAATTGAAATTTATCTCGGGAAATTAATCGCTTGATGGCTAGATAGGGTCCCTGTTCAAATTAAGCAACTGTTAGATCTTTTCTTGAGAAGGAAATACCTTCGGGTCTGTTGTGTCGACGAGGTTCTGATGAGCCCGATCAATTTGCACAGGCCAAACTTGACTGTACCCTCCAGCTCGAAAAAATTCGGAATCGTGTTCATAGTCTTTCAAAAAAGGCATAACGACGTTATCATGAAATTCAAAGTAGGGGATTTCCCCTGGTGACTTTCGAAATTCCGGCGCTTGGAAAAACCATTGAACCCGGTCGAATTCCATCCTGCTTCGCTGGGACCACTTTGACATTACTTGGATCCCACACAGTTGATGGTTTTCTTTTTTACAGAGCTTGTGTTTCTCTTTGCAGAGTACAAATGAACTTTCGTCTTCATTGTATGCTCGATAAAACGGCAGATCATCATCGGTGATGCCCTCGTCAACAAATTCCTTAATAGCTTCTCGAAAAATGCTCCCTTCAGTAATCAGAATAGCGAAAACTCGTTTTGATCGAAGGTTGATGCTTTCACTATAGCGTTTAAGTAACATCCTATCTTCTGCCATGCGCGGATAAATGTTCTGCAGAGCTGCTTCTACCTTTGAGCGAGTCACGAGACTTTTCATCATGTTAATGGGCACGAAGTACCGAGTAGATCCAGGAGGACTTTCTTTTTGACAGTTCAATAAATCGTCTTGCAAGGTGTCCAGCCATGCTGGGGTCGGGTCTTGAGAGTCCCATGTACGTCCTGAGAGATCCATACTGGAATTGTCTTTTTTCGAGACTTCCGTTTCGCCAGGATTGGGGGTCACTTGCACATCTCTTCCAGGCCATGGAGATGAATTTGTGAGATAAGTCGGTTCTTTCTCTCCCCTTCCCACCATCCCTCCGAGCTCCACGTTCAGGGGTCCACACGTGATGCGGGCTAAAGGATCAACAGCTAACAGCCTATCTTCAATGAGGTCCAAGAAATCGTGAATGAAAAGCGAACTTCGTGGTTGTTCATGAAGAACACGGATCCATTCTCTAACGCTTTCGCGGAGAATGCCGTGCGGAATAAAGCGGCTATGCGCATCTTGGATAATGGTATAGAAAGTATCGTCAGTGACGCCCGATGCTCCGGCCATACCTCGAGCTTCAGGAAATCCACTCAGTTTTTCCCAGCCAAGAACCATCCAAGTTATAAACTCGAGGTACAGGCAACCTAAACTCCAGATATCGTAAGCTCGAGAGATCACTTTATTCAATCTCATTTCCGGAGGCTCGTATGTTTTAGATCCCCGAACCTTGTGGGCAAGTCCTTTGTGAGACGTCGTCCACCTCTGGTGAAATTTCAAATCGGCAATGAGAAGATAGCCTCGCTCCTGGTATTCTAGAGTCCCTTTAAAATGATCGTCGTGGATCTGGTCTATCTCTACAGACCATAAGATATTTTCAGGCTTGATATCTCCATGGCAACCGAATTTTCGATCAGCATCTTCAACACCAGCTAGGTTACCTTTTTCCGGTGGTGGGTCTCCCCAATCCGGCAGATATTGTGTAGTCTGATGCGTATGAATTAAACGTAGACCTGACGCTATCGCTTCACACTGATGCAAAGACCAAAGTATCATGGATTCAGTGAAGTCCGGTAGCGGATTACTCTTCCAATATTCTCGAAGGTTCAATTTCGCAAAAGGGAACAGTAGGTAGTATCTATTTCTATATCGATACGTAGCGAGCAGTCTGACAAGGTGCGGATGATTATGAGGGGTTAACGCATTGAGCATATCAACTTCTGAGAGGAAGTCTTTCTCCTCAGTCGAGTGCAGTCGTTTCACAGCCATTGAAGGTGATGACTTCTAGGGGTAGTTAGCAATTGCGATCAACAAAAAAGTTATTTCTTCACCTCCGAATCGGTACTATGATACAGCGTTTGGTGAGCGGGATGTATGATGATCTCCCATACAGTGCTAAAGTCTCCCTGTTTGACTTGATCACCTTGCTCTTCGTCCTTTACAAAAGGCAGAATGCAATCGTTGCCGATATCATAGTGAGGGATTCGACCCTCTTCGTTATTATTGAAGATGTGAGCGAGAACATACCACTGCTCTCGATGGAAATTGATAATGCTAGGCTGCTTCCAACCAGTCATGCATCTGATAGGCTCATTTGGTCGTGATTTGCTGCCCAGCTGCCACCCAGGCCTTTCAGTGTCGTCTATCCTACCAAAAGGTAAATCCTCGTCGTCTATTCCTTCGTCCATAAACTGGGGAATAAAATCTCCAAGCCCCAGGCAAATAAGAATTGCGAACAACCTTGGAGCTTTGTTGGATATATTTTGCGCTAAACGATGTGACTCCTGTGCGGCCATGGACCCTAGTTGGTATGTGGCAAGCTCGTCCATTATTGCATCTACGTGTAGTAGCCGTTCTAGCTCATCATTGGGTATGAAGAAGCGGTTCATACGTGGAGGCCATTCATGGCGAGCTTTAAACAACGCAGCACAAAGCGCGTTTTCAGAACTGCTAGGCTGTGGTGAGTGTAATTTATGACTGAGAACCCACTCGTCTCTGTATTTTGAAGTGCTTAACCAAAAGCCCCACTCGTCTCTATAATTTACATTTTCAAGCGGCTGGGAAGAAGGTCGGATCCATGCAGGATCATCATCCGAAATTTCTGACTCTGCTAGGAAGGTCGTTAGATCGGGGTTGATCAAATTTCCTGGATCGAATTCTGCTTCTTCATGCTGCGTGTCACTATCCAACCCGGATCTGCCTTTCGATTGGTTGGACCTTTCAGAACATTCTGAGACTGTTGTGTGACCAAGGCTTCCTATTTGTTTGGAATTAGTGTCATCAACCCAAGGTAGTGATTTTATGAATAACTGTTCCAAATGTGACGCAATGTGCCTTATAAGTGCATTTTGTTCTTCGTTAGAAAAGTACCCTGACAAGTCATCTGGCCTTTGGTCAGGGGGCCAGCCACACAGAGGGCATTTGCAACATTGGAGAATTGGATGTAAGCTTGTTCGTGCAAGGGCGTCAATGCGTGAGGGTGAGAGCTTTTGATCATGATCTTCGAAGATATGCTTTTTATAACAGCTTTCTTGGGCGAAGAGTTGAGGGGGATGGCCAACAAGACAAACCCATTTTGAATCGGTATGGTAGGATTGTATGTGCAATACCCAGTCGTCAAAGGTGCGAAAAACTTCTTCCGAGTTGCAGCAAGCTTCAAAAGTGCAAATGTATGGCATGAGATCCTTTATAACATGGCGGCTTAGGTCTGTAGTCAGCAGATGAGTAAGTGTCGTGACATTGAGGCTTACCGCCAACGCTCCCTTTCAGCAACCTTTATTGGGTATAAAATATAACAGTATGGGCACAAGACCTCGGTGTCTTCATCTTTGAAGGGTGGCGCCGGTGGAATGACCAATCTTGTGTCTTTTATTGAGGCACCGGTAGCAATCGTCGAGGGCTGCGAAGAGCTAGAGACACGCCGAATCAAGCGCTTTGATCCAATTGGAGTCGCAGAAGTGCCCGAGTTCCTTTGAGAGACCCCAGATGAAACCTGAGTTTGCAGAGGTTTTGACCCGGAATTCAAAGAAGGAGCGGCGGCCGTGTTGGCCGAGGCTTCCGACAGGGTCGTTTGTGGTATGAGACGCGCCGGAATTGCACCTTTCAGCGGCTGTTTTGCGAGTTTCTTATGATGCTCCCCTCGGTAGACAAAGTGATTTCGGCGTCGAGCCATTGACTTTGCAATCTTTGCCTTGAGCTTTTCATCTGCATGGGGGTATAAGCACTGTAAGAAAACACCAGCAAAGATGGGGAAGTCCCGGAGTTCGGTATATTTGTCTTCCAAGTCATTCTTTTGGACCATTTCGACCCATCGGTCTGCATTTTCGTCGCGAGTTGTCGCCCCCGAGCGGCGAATTGACCTAGCTAGAGTAATGAGAAGATCGATATTTTTCTCTATAGCGATAGCCTGCCGCGACTTGGTGGGTTGATGATCACGACTTCCAGACTCGTTGCTGGAAGAAGGAAGAGACTCAGAGTCACCATTTTCCTCGACGTCTTCGCTAACCAGAGACTGGTTGGTTTCTACCAGCGGCTGTCTGGGCAGCTGTTCGTTGAGCGTAACGGCTCGTTCTGAGGGCGTTAGCATCAAGTTCATATCATCCAAAAAGGCAGATATATGTTCAACTTACGATAAGAAATGTCTGTCCTCAGTGCGAGCACCAAGCCAATGATTATGCGACTTATATCTGAAGAGTCTCTCAGGCGGTGGTCCGCAGATGCGTGTCCCGAAGCAAACACACCAAGACTGTCGGTCCACAGGTAGAACCGGGCTCTCTGGCGCTCGGCCCAAGAGACCGAACCTTTTGCAACGCGTTCATGCGCATCAGCTTGACAAAGGCCATTAAAATCATCCAAGCAGTCTCGTGCACAATCATAAATTGTGGTCTTGCTTCGATGATGGCTCTCCATTCTTGCAAGCGGTGTTTGCACAATAAACGTTTACGCAGATTGTCTTGCCACGATCGATCACCTTCATCGGCAGCCGTGCCATGCTGCACTGCTGCGTTGAGCCTCAACCTCAGCTGATGACCTGCAGCGTGTATGCAAGTCAGACTACCTAGGTACCGTACCGTGAAGTATTCAACCACTGCAATACAGATGGGCCCCGAAATGCTGTCGCGAGAACGACACTGCAACCCCTTTCAACTCTCCTAGTAGCAACGTGTCGGTGGATAGGTATGGATCCTGCTGGCCACGACTGGAAGCTCCTCTCCAATACTATTCCCCACATTACAAAGCTCGCAAAATACCACGCACTCAGCCTCGAGGCGGATGCCGATCGTGCTAAGTGTCAATTAGATCCCCAGACGGAAGGGTATGGGGGGTTTTACGAAGCTCTATATGTCAATCTTCAGGAGCTAGCAAATCATATAGGCAAGTGTGATAATCTAGTCCAGGTCCCAGAGCGCCTCGCAGATCGAGTGCGTCGAGTCTTGGTTATACTGGATTTGCGATGTGGCTCAGAAAAACGATCCGTAAGCTCACTCTATAAAGACTTAGCATCTAACCCCACATGTTCTATGCCTAAAATTAACTTGTAATAGAAGGCAAAATTATTCCCAGACTTGTTGATTCCCCACAAATACCACGACTACCCCGACTTAGAACGCCTACAACGTTCGATTCTAGAAGCCACGAGTCGAAACGAAGCTTTGGATCCTTGCAAGTTGAAGATACGACTTATTTCCAGCAAGTCTAAAAATCGAGACAAAATTCGTATAGCCCTTGAGGAGTGCAACAAGGAGTTTGAACAATTACTGGGTGCTACAGCATGGCTGAATACGTCGCAATCCGAGCCGGCTCCAAAACGCCTACATTTTCTCAAACGGCGAATTTTAGGTACATTTATGCACAACACCTTTACCAAAAAGTTACCGTGCATGTGCCCCCAACAATCCCATAAAGGAATATTGCAGTCTGAAGCTCGATTACTCCTGGACGTTGTTCCTAAGTCGGATACCGATCAGTCAGGTGAACCTTTTGAAGTATGGTTCTCCGTCCTCAAACTAGCACCTTACGTCAGATGGCAAGAAGCGGATATTCTGACCTTCCTGGAACAAATGTGAGTGATGCTTGGACTTTTTGCGCGACTATCTTACTTAAATCTTCAGTAAACCTCCGTCGAAAAATACGAAAGGAAAGACCTTATCATTCTCTCCATCTCCGAGCGCCACTGTTCTCCGAGGCTCGCCGCCTTCCAGCCGCTCGAATATTGAGGAAACTGGTCTCTGCAGTTTTGTTATTGGAGCTGCAGATTTACCTATATCTTCGCGACCCCGCCTTCAAATCGAAGTTCACGGCGGCAGGCTATTAGATCAGCCCCCTCAACGAGCCAGTGCTAGCGAAGATCAAGAATTTGTATCTTTGGACGAGATTATTGCTGATGGTTACCTATCTGCAGAAAAAGAGCGAGACACACTGAAATACATGCTTGCGTTCGTGCTAGTTGGTGCCTTTTTGCAAGTAGGTGAAGGGCCCTGGTGTCACGACTGGACCACGAGACAAATTTCTTTCCGCCGAGGGAAAAATCAGCAACACATCAATATCGCTCAGCCCTATCTATCCACAAACTTTCACCTCAATGACCTCACGGAAGCAAAACCGAGAGAAAGCAACCCATATCAGTTTCATCTGAATCCAAACATACTGAGATTGGGGATTTTGCTTTTGCAGATATGGTTAGGTAAGAGCATTGATGCGTATACAGCAGACCACAAGGAGGATTTCAGCCACGACCCCAATGCGGCTTTATCTATGGCTCAGATGATGCAGACAGAGTGCGAAGAAAAGGGTATGGTTTTAAAGTGTTGTCTGGACGCTAGTAATGCATGTCTTCAGACGACTAGGTTCCCAAAAGATCTTTCTCTCGAGGACGACAAGCACCAAAGTCTCATCTACAGAGAGATTGCATGGCAAATCAGGCATGCTCTTGTTGCGCACGGTATTAATGTTGAGGACCAGATTTCAATGTCTTCAGTTCGAGGGCCCCCACCTGTCTCTCGAGATATACTGATACCAAGGAATCGCAATCGTGAGACGGGAGTCCCACACGGCACATATGCCCCGCCTGTAAATATATCTATTCCTCTAAGGTCTGACATACCGGACGCACCAGCGAAATTCTCGTAAGGGAGCCAAGTTTCAAAAGCGTTTCATACTAGGAACTGACTGGTTTTGATAATAGGAATTCAGACGAGTGGTTTCAAAACCTCCAAAAATATGTCCACCCTTGGGTTGAAAGGATCCAACCAGCATCATCTACCCATTTGTCTAGGTTGCTCAAAGGGCCAGTGAAGATCGCTATCATTGATACCGGAATTTCTCTACCTGAGCCAGCATGTTGGTCATACAGTGGACGAATTGCGAGATATCAAGATCTGACACAATGCGGAATGGATGACCAGCATTTGGATTCGGATGGCCATGGCACTCATTCTGCAGCGCTTCTTATGCAGGTGTCCCCAAATGCTGAACTTTATGTGGCTCGCGCTTTTGTAACAGATGATCCAAAAGTGGAGGGTTATAAACCGCATTTAAATAGCCACGGTATTGCTGAGGTATGCATTCTTCATTGATTCATTATCTACCTACTCGCCTTAGGACTAGGACTAGGATTAAAACTAATCAATAAGCAGGCAATTCGTCACGCAGTTGATAAATGGGAAGTGGATGTAATCTCCATGTCTTTCGGCTTCGAAGAACCGGTCTCTGAGATATATTCTGCAATTATGCACGCCCACGGGAAAGTAATAATGCTTGCCGCCGCTTCAAATTGTGGTGGGAATGGTTTCCTCGCTTGGCCAGCCAGAATGGGTGAAGTAATCTCTATTTATAGTACTGATGGTATAGGGAACAAGGCACCATTCAACCCCACCAATCAGTCTAACGCGGACAATTTTGCCGTTCCTGGGCAGGACATTCTATCTGATTTCCCAATAGAACTAGGGAAGGGTAATGCACTGATGAAGTCTGGAACGTCATCTTCCACAGCTATTGCTGCTGGACTCGCGGCAACCGTATTAGACTTCGTGGATCTTTGGCTGTCGCAGAATCGCGAGGCATATCCAGATCAAGACGAGGCATTGCAAAAGCTGCGTACCGTGGCAGGCATGAAGAGGGTTTTTTCAATGATGGCCCGACCTCGAGATGGCTATGATTTTATCACACCTTGGAGGTTGCTGAAATCCGAAAAAGGTTTGCAGCGCGAGATTGCAGCCATTGAAAAAATACTGCATGCGTTAAGGTTCAAGACATGAAAATGGATTTCAGCTAGTTCTTTTTTGAACCTTTCTCTCTTTGGGAAGTACGCTCTTCGAACAATTTTGAAATAGCGGCAATAATGATGATAATCACTTCCAATTATACATTTTTTACGCAATCCAAAGTGCTTGAAGACCTGGACGTCTATTTGGAACACGACCGATAGACCCTGCCACTGTCACCCTGGTGGTTAAGCAGTAGAGTAATAGAATAATAGAATAATATAAGAATATTATTCTAGTAGAAGTCCGGGTGGTATGCAGGGCCGATAGATGTGAGGATACGAGGCGTTAGATAATCATGACTTGTATTGGCCATTACGGAGCTAGGAAACTAGAAGTGAAACGCAAACCAAGTGACTATCAGAAACCCCGAGATTTAACATACAACAAGACATTCTTCATTATCAAGAGCATCATCGGGCACAGAAGTTGTTTGCGCATCCGAGACTTCTGGAGAGATACCTTTAACGGGCTCAATATCCCAGTCATCACGTAGGCCATCCGCGGAGGAGGGGGACTCCTCAACCTTATCAGCGTGTAGCAAGGCCCCCCTATTATAGTCGTTCACCGACAACTTCTCACTCCGTCGAGACCGTATGCGAACCAGCTGATATGCAAACACACAATCCGAAGATCCACCAAACGAAGTATTGTCAGACTTCATGCTCGAGACTTTGAGCTTCGGCCCAACCTGCACTGGAGCTCCAGAAATCGTCAAGTCGACCCCTATTGTTCCTTCTCCACCATGGCCTGCACATGCGTTTCGTGTTACCGAAAAGCCACGAGCAATCTTCAATCCCGTAATCATGTAGACAGGCTTCTTGTACCACGTTTGACGGATATAAGTCTTCACCGAAGGATGCTGAAGACTGTCGAAAATATAGTCTTCGTCTGGTTGGAAGTGGTCGGTTTCTAAACTCGTGCATTGGTACAGCTCGTTCGAATGTCTTGTGTGATTGAATCCCAAGTCACCTCCGAGACCAACGATTTGCAGAAAGGTTGCAAATACACCGACATCAATTTCAAATAGCTTCGAACGATCGAGGGACCAATTTTCCTTTGAGCTGTGAATCATGCTATTGGCGGGAACTTCAACCTGAGCTCCCTTGTTAAGGCACTGTTGCGGTTTCTCTGGGTCGGTGATGAGGCTACCGAGAGATATCAGCCCGCCTGGTGGAAATTCCCAATTGGGAGCAAGCCAGTATGTTTTCACGAGGCTCGTCATTATATGGGAGTGAAAGGAGGTACTGTCTGACTGATAGCCTTAGTTAAGCTGGCAGGTGTTATCGTTTTTATACAACACTGTTACACGTATGTTCAACAACAAACGCATGACGCATCTCACAGCCTCATGCTAGTCTGCTCCAGAACTTGGTATTCTATCACAAATTAGACCTTGCCTATCCAAATGGGGTGCAGTATGCAATATAAGATGTGCCTGCACCATGCAGGCTGGTATAAATATGAACCAATAATCGAGTTCCACGCACACTGCCTACGCCCAGTTCAATAGAGGTTCAAGTTTTGAGGTGGGGCTGTGCCAAACAACGCCAACCACCCAAGTTGCTAAGATTGTGGCACAAAGACGTAGACCTCTCCAGCCCAGATCTGCTCCAGCCACTTGAAAGCAGAGAAAGAAAGAAGGAACTCAGGATTGCTGGCTCTTCTTCGATTTCGAACTTTTACTTACGAAGACAGACAATAGATCGAAGCAAGAGTAAGGTAGCGAAAGCTTTATAGGCTGATGCTTCATCAGTTTAATTGGCATTGCCTTTATTTGAAATCGAAAAGTAATTCTGAAATGGCAAAACATCTTCATCCAGCTAGGAAACGACCAGCACCTGGATCAACCTCTTTCTTCGAGGCACCATCCTTTCCGTCCTTCGCAGACCCGTCTCTGCGCGTCTTCGCACCCTCTTTCAGTTTCTCCCACCGCTCTCGATACCTCGTGACGACAGCTTTCAGTTTGTCGTTCTCCTTTCCTAATCTCTCAATCTCCTTTCCACCCAATGATACGTGTTCTTCCAACTCTAGAACTCTTCTCTTCAACAACTCATCTCCACCGGTTACACTCTGGCCAGGAGGTTGATCTCTCGCAGGGCTAGATGATCGATATAGTCGCATGCTCTCCTGTAGTGCCAGACTGCTCTTCTGAGCCCCCATCTCAAATGCGTGAAGTCGTTTGCTTAGCCTATCAACGCAATCCTTCAAACTCTTGTTCTCCATATCAAGCTCCTCGACCTTGTTCTCCATGATTTTACTACTCATTCTCTTACTTCCCTTCTTGGGTAAGCCAGGTGAGAGCGGCATAGGTGTCTCTCTAGCATCAACGAAATCATCTTCTTCGGGATCTCCGAACATCTCAGGATTTTCGCCATGCATAGATGCTGCCATTCTTCGCCTCTCCTTTTGGTCAAATGTTAGTATTTGGGCGTACGACACCGTATGACCGGCTGTTGGGACTACGTAGAAAGAATCATTTGCGGAGTGACCATCACGAGTTGAAGCTCTCAGAGCTGCCCTTGAAAAATACTTTGTGAGATCCGGCTCTGGAGCTGCTCTTTCCTTGCTGTTCGATGTACGTCTCTTCACAGGCGCAACAGGTTCCGGATCTTTGCTACCAGAATCTTCTTCAGAAACCAAAGGCAACCCCGCAAAAGCCAGGGGGGCAGATAGCTTTGAAATTATGTTCTCGAAAGTGTTGTAGAATCTTGAAAATCCTTCATCGGTTGGCGTAGAAGCTACAGCCGCTTGTTCTGCGACCGCAGACGTTCGAGAAGTTGCTGTCTGAGGCTCTGACTTCTTTGGACTGGTTTGTGCAGGTGGTAGCCAGCTTGGTTGTGGAGTCGAATATTCAGGAATGCTGGCAGTGACCTTTGATCGTTTTCCATCTCTGCGAGGATGAGACTCTAGGTTACCAGGAGCTTGTTGAGTTGAGATACTGGGTGAAAGAGGCTGTCGGGTATAATTTGCACGAATGCCTCGTGCTGAGGCAAGGTTGCTAGCTATTGAGGAGCTTAGGTCGCGAGGTGGGAGACGTCGGGGATGATGTAGACTTGGCGGGTTCCGTAGAGGAGAGGACGAGCGAGGGCCAATGTCCGATTTCGAAGCGCGTAACTCAGCGACAGCTGCAGATGTAGACAAGGGCTTCTCTGCCAACGTTTGTACCTCCGATTCGGTAGATGTAGTCGAGGGTGGGTTCTCGGAGGGGTAACGAAGAAGCTCTGATAGTCTTTGGTGGTGATGCTCTAGTAGTCTCAACGTCCTCAACGCCTCCGCACTTCCTGTCCCAGTTGCAGCGTTAGAGAATTCCCCAGCTGCCAAAGCATGCTCATTGATTGCGACCGTTGTATCGGAGCTCTGAGTTGCGACAGAGGCAGCTCTGGCATGATCGTGAGCCTACACAGGATTTTAGCTCTGCTGGGTTCAGGTTTGACGCTTATACATACCAGAGTCAACGGAGAGGATTCCATGGCGAAGAAGATGGGTGTAGCTTTTGAGAAACTACGAAGTATGCTGGAATCCGAGGTAGATGGAAGCTCAGGTGGTTTCAAGGTGCGCACTCTATTTTAGGCTTAGCGTTCTGTCACGTGGCATACCCATTTAGTCATTGTCAACCTCGACTTTTATATTTCTTCCGCTTTTCACTATTGTTCGTCAGATTAGCTATAATAATTACTATTCACAGCTCTGGAGTAAGAGCTCTCGAATTATCCAGACCGTGGAGTCTGACCGCTCCAGCTTCACCTCAACGTAAACAAATAACAAAGAAGCCACGAGTGGGTTGCTTGAGTTATCTATATTTATCTAGCAATAGTTAGGAGTCTTGATATTATAAGACAGGATATACCTTAGAGGATTTCCCTGGTATCGTTATCGCGTATACTAATGGCTAAATAACCGTTTTCGGCCAATTTTACTATTAATTAATAGTTATATGCCCGTTCTTAAGGGAGCACGTTATGCCCTTTGTCTGGCCACAATACGGTTCCCAACCGTCGATAAAATCCACCTACGGTTTATTAACCGTAGTTCGGTTAATGCTCGGCTTATTAACTAGCAAATAACCATTGCAAAATTGCTTAGTCAGCATGCAGCCTACCTGCAGCCACCTTCAAATTTAATACGTAGCACCCCTACGCACCCCTGCGCACCACACTCACTAGGCACGGCACCCTTCACCTAGAAGCAAAATCGCTCAAATCGACCGATTTTGATATTTTTAATTTAAAAGCGTCGATATTCAGAGCGTAGGAGCAATGCCGAGATACTCTTGACTAGCGTATAAATAAGCGATCTACGGTTAATAAACCGTAGGTAGATTTAGTTACGGTTTATTAATTGTTAGTTAACTATAGGTAGATTTTATTGACGGTTAGGAACTGTATTGTGGCTAGACAAAGGGCATAACGTGCTCCCTTAAAAACGGGCATATAACTATTAGTATACTAGATTATGATCCTTGCAAATTCCCGTAAGGTACGTTATGGCTCTGCACTACTGTTCGTTCCCCGCCCTCATCCCTACTGCCGCAGCACCGGCACGCTGGTAATGGTTATCCGGGGTAGAAGCTCATTCGTACGGACCCGAAGTTAGAAATAGTTAAAATCTTGATGCACAAACAGCAAGATTTAGTTTAGTTAGTAGTGTTTGACACCGAGGGAGAGCCTCCAAGCCTCCCGAGGAGCACTGGGGTGTGACTAGCTAGATGCAATTACAAGTCTTATACCAAGCCCAGAAGTCAAAATCCAGCCAATATTTTCCCTCCGCCACTCGAAAGATATATTTATACAATGTTTTGCAAGAAAGCGATCGCAGCGAGAGCCAAAGTTATAAGCCCGACAGAGAGCTGTAAGCTCAACTGAGGACAGAAACAGCGAGAGCTTGCGATGTTGGGTATCATTCACGCTCCTAAATCTAGTAGCGCAGACGATATATACACGATATCTTGGTGTTCCAGTGGATTTCGAATTGCGTATACATGAGATGATGCAAAAGTACCTTATGAGAGAGATTCGTTAATAAGTTTTGAACAAACTAAGAAATTAACGACTAAGCAAGTGGGGTATATACTAAACATAAATACACAGAAGAAAGAAGAAGAATACAAGCAACCAACTAGCCACCAACTGCTCATCCGCTCCCCTCTCCAATCCCCGAAATACCCGACCAAGGCTCCCAGCTTCAGAACATTACACACACATACACACATATATACATACAAATTCTCTCATCCCCCTCACCCCCTCATCCCCTTCATCTCTTTCATCTCCTCGATCATTCCATCATTCATACCAATTTAAATCATCAACTGCAACCCCCGAATAAGGATTCCACTCTTGCCCCGGATAAGACGTAGCGCTCATCGTAGCAGTCGGTTCCGTCTCCTCGCTCACACCTCCATCATAAAAGATCTTCTCTTCCCTAGCCACCCGATAGCGTTCTTGATCCGTATTATCCAGTTCCGCCGTATGTTCATTCTCCTTCCCCACTGGCCTCCCACTTCCACTCCCGTTCTCTTTGCCATTCCCCAGGTTACTGGGACCAGGACCAGGACCGGCTCCAGCAGCTCGTGTCGGCGATACAGGAGAAGAAGGCTTCGCGCGCACGGTTGCGTGCTTCGGAAGACGAGGCGAGGCATCATAGATGTCATCATGATCGCTCACAGCCGGCGTCTCAAGCACAGTCTGGACAATCGTGCCGGCATTGCTACCCTGTGCTTCCCGACTCGTGCCCCTCTGATCCCGTCTCCCGCGCTCGAAATCCGGGGTTGGGGGACTGGGACTAGGACTCCCATCTAAGCCTCTTTGTTCGTTTATATTCGGGACAGTGAGACCAGCGCTGTCGGGCGGCAAGCTGGGACTCGACATGACAGACACGACGCTCACAGCTGTGCGACGCGTGTTTGATCGGTCTAAGTCTAAGCTCAGATTCAGACTATCGTCCGCGGATAGCGTGTGTGCATGCCCAGGCCTATACTGCGCGTCTAATAAATTACTTGGCGGCAACATTGGCAGGGGCGGAGGTGGCATATCAACTGCGCCGGGGTTCACGGGTGAGAATGTTGAGTCCGGAATTGCATAGCTAGCTGGGGAGCCGGGGTGCTGGATGATGGGCTGTTGCAGTCGCTTGATGCTGTTATGTTTCGGAGGGCTGGAGAGGGGTGTGATGATGATGGGGTCGTCTTTTGAGATCGGGGGCGGCTTCTCATCTTCGTCTGCGGAGGTATCGCCGGGAAGGGAAAGTTGGTAGGGTGGTTGCTGGCCTTCTTGGGCGCGTGCTGGAGACCGTGCAAGATCGCGGCTGGGGCGGCGCTCGTTAGGTTGGATTTCTGGATGGCTAGGTGGGGAGAAGGAGAGGTTGCGGCTTAGACTGGGGTTTATGGAGTGATCGAAGCTCTCAATGGCGAGCGTGGGTGCTGTATGCCTAGGGTCTTCTCCGTTGCTCGGCGGAGACGGGATGGTGTACTGGGGAGATGGTATTTGATATTGTGACCCATCATTATACTGCTGAGGAGAGGGTGACTGATACTGTTGACCGTTGAAGTATTGCTGAGGCTGTCCCTGGGTTGGAGGAGATGGATACTGGTTCGGAGGCCAGTTTTGCGGCTGCCCATATCGAGGATCTGGCTGTGGGGCCCGGTTGAACCCTCTGGGGTCATATTCTGTGGGTGCAGTCATAGCACCGTGCCCACGAACCAAAGAATAGCCCCCAGGAATCGGAACACTGTCATATTGAGGCTCTCTGCTGATCCGACGGCCGCGATCTCGATCCTGATGTGATGAGTCTTGCCGAGAGGCTGATCTTTGCTTTTGTGGCGCGGGTTGATGAATTGGCTGTTCTATGGGCTGCTGATGCGGCTGCATTTCTTGTTCCCTCTCTTGCAAATCGGTATAAGTTTGGGCACGAGGCAAAGCCTGACGTCCGCTTTGTGATTGGCTCAATTGTGACTGACTTCCCTGAGAACGTGAATCGTCTCTGTCCCAGTCTAGTGGTTTTGACTTTCGGCCCATAAACTCATTAAGTAAACCGGCAGCAGAAGGTCGACGAGTCTGTTTCTTGTTCTCTTTGCGGGAGTCAGGTGAAGAGGATGCATTGTTATTGCTTGCCAACACTGAGAATATGTTCCGAGATTGACTCGGTGCTCTCGCAGCAGTTGCTGGAGGGACACGTTTTGGTGACGGAGGCTGATAATGATCACTTGCCAATGGCTGGTAGTTGTTTGATCGAGCTGGATAGTTTGGGCTCGTCGGTGGTCGGTAGTTGCTAGGAGGATATGTTTGTGGCTGGACATTCTTCCCTGGAGGAGACGGGGCCTTTCGAGGGTCGGACAATGGCGCAACGATTGACTGCTGTTCACTATAGGGTACCTTTCTTATATTTTGAGGCTTCTGGCGGGCTTGCACAGAAAGAGATGCTCTTGGTAAGTTCCCAGGCCGAGCAAAAAATCCAGTTAAGCTTGAGAATCGCTTCTTCTTGCTAGGCTCCGCATTCGGGCCTACTGATGATGCTGCAGCTCTTTCGAGCTGCTTTGGCTCAATAGGACTATTATCAAAATGCGGGTGCGTCTGGCCCTTGGAGGACAGTGGTTGTTTTGAGGCCGTGAGATCAATGCGTGACCCTGAAGGATGAGTGACCATGCTTTCCCGGGTCTTTGGAGTCCCTAGCACACCCGTGGAAGCACGAGTAAGATGTCCCATTAAGCTTGAACGCTGTTTCTTGTGTTTCTTCTCTTTCCCTTCTTCCGACGCAATACTAGGCTCAACATAGTCATTTTCAGGGGATTCAAAATTTCTTGCAGATGAAAAGCCATCCTCGCGAGATATGGAATTTCCTCTATCTCGAGATGTCCCACGCGATATCCTACCTCCCAGCTCTCTGAAAAAGCCAGAATTGCGTCTAGATCTCGCAGAACTTGGTTCATCGACGGGCGGACCAACGCCTTCAATTTGATACTCGGCACCTGCTGCCTTGGTAGGAAAGCATCTTCGCGGGGTATTGGCTGTTGGTATAAATGAGAAGGGAGGTCGCTAGCACCTGCATGCACGACAGCATCTCCATACATACCGGGGGCTGCTGGTAGGGTCTGCTCTGGTCGAAACAAATCGGGATATCGGCTTGCTGATGAGGGTGGTTGCTCAAACGACTTTATCTGCGAAGAAGATCCTGCCAGAGGTCTATCGATAAAACTGCTGTTTGAACGTAGGAGGTTTTGGCTCGAGCCTGACATGCCACGGTTCCTCTGTGGATCCCACAAGGTTCGCGACGGGGTAGCTGTTGATTCGCTCCATTGGGTAGGAGGGGCTTGTGAGGATGTAGCGAGATTTGGTTGCCATGATTCTTCAGAACTCCTAGGATCATGGGATCCCACCGGCAAATGAGCCGCAGGCAATGCCGAGAACTGCTCATGATATTGTTCGGGTTCACCGTTTAGTATCGTACCCTGATGATAGTTCGATGGCTCTGTTTGCACAGGCTGTTGATATGAATCTTCTCTAGTCTCGTTGTGGAAGGGCATATCTGGTTGCGAGGCAGGTTGGGCGACTGGCACCTTATGTAAAATCCTTGGAGACTCTTCTTGAGGCCATGTCTCAGAGTCCGGCCTAGGCCTACCCACATCACGAGCCGCAATGCCTCTAGCAGTAGTAGCTGTACCTATGGCGGCAATTTCAGACCCAAGAGCCTCAGAACCCGATTTGTCCATGCTAGATATTGATGTCTCGTCCTCATCATCTATGGGAAACCTCGGTTTCTTTTGGCGCGGACCGAAACCGATGCCAAAAGTGGAAGTCCGACGGATAGGGGGGAGAAAGGACGAGTCTCCTTGCTTTGGAGGTTCGGCTATAGGGGCTGACTGGGTAGCAGTTGGTGTCATTGCTGGGGGAGATGTTGTAGTGGGATTTGTTGGGAGAGGCGGAGCGAGCTCTTCAATCGTACTTCCTCGAGGTCGGTTCAATATGCTTGGGGGAGGAACATGTGAAGGCTCTGGCCCATTCTGAGCCAACGGATCGTCCCTCGACTGCTGTGGTAGCATATTAGTCAGTTCGTGTTCAGGAGATACCATGACCCAGTCATTGTTCTCTACAGGCTCTAATGGTTCGGAGGTTCCCTCAGAGGCGTCGTAGAAACTGATCTCATTACTACCGCGCTCACTCGCTGGTCCGGTGTGATCTGGGGCAGATAGCAGCTCTTCCTGGTATGTAGGAATTGAAGGTACTGGGGGGGTTGCATGTTCCATTGAATTTGAGTGTTCGCCCCAATGGAAAGCTTCCTCTTCAGCTACGGGTGTAGGATTGAGGAACCATGAAGGCTGGTCTCGACTTTCGTCCTGGGCTTTTATTTTGTCTTCATTTGTTTTCTCACGCGATGTAAAGAGTTCGCTCTCTTGCGATGTATGAGGACCGACCGTATGTGGAGCTCCAATCCGGTGTCTATCCATATTTCCAGAAGTGTCAATACTAGGCAGAGAAAATTGTGGAGGCGCCGAAGCTCGTTGTGGCATAGTGTTCGCTCGTGATCCCTCTCCGAATTGCTTGAGAACATTTTGTTGCGAATCGCGACCGGAAGAGCCAGACATGCCGAGAGGAAGTCCCCAAGAGGTACGTTGTTCATTCTTAGGCTTGGTTTCTGGACTTGTCTGTGGGCAACAAGGCTTAGTAATTTTCTCAAATCAAGGGCGGAGCATGATGGGAAGGAGAAAACATGGACAAAGGCTGCATTTCCCCTAGTCGTACACCACCTGCTATGCAGGATGCAAAAAAAAGGCACACATGGAAATAAAAACCACTCAAAATGCGCTCATTAGTCATAGAAATCAACAAGAAACGCCCAGCCACCTCATATTATCCGGCATTGAAGGAGATGTTATTCTACCTTGTCTCCGCCGCCAGCCGCCCGAAGTCTGCTCTTGCCTTTGGCAAGTAAACCTTTCCCTGCTTTCCCTGCTTTTCCACCAAACACGCCCGCAGTGTGTAGAAACTCCTTTCCTTTCGCCTGAACCTGATGACTTGTTATCTTCCCACCAGCAGGGGAAAAGCCTTGCTGCGAAGCGTTGGGGGCCATACTTGGGCCGGGCTTTGAAATTGGGGCGGATGGAGTATTTGGCGACGTGGCATTCAAATACTGCTGGTAATAGGGTTGTTGTGTTGGCTGTGCTCCAGTACCTGTGACCTTTCCAAACCTGGATCTTGCCGATCCACTAGGCATATTAATCCTCGATCCACCCCAGGAACCAGTAACATCAGCATGCTCAGGCTCCTGCGCTTTAAGGGCGGTTATCCAATCGTTTAGACCACTATCAATGGCTGCAAATCTATGTCTGGTCTGATCGAACGTTTGTATTCGTTGTGATATTGAGTTGATGGCGGCAATTTGAGAGAAAGCCAATATCGGTCCACTGTGGGACAAGGGGGAGTTGACAGGGGAATGTTGATCAGTTGGCAGCGGAACATGGGTCTGAGAATATCTTGCTGGGTGTTCTTCTTCTGGTGGAGAAACCAAGGGGTCTTTCTCTTCCGCCAGAGAAAGCCGACGGCTCTTAGACTCCAGTGAGTTTCGGGCGCCTGCTAACAATGCAGCATCTCTACCACTATGATCTGAGGTAGGTTGGTTTTCAACTCCAGCCGAGGGCTTGGCAGCTGCCACTTGCTCAGCTGAAGCAGAGACGTTTGCACTGATGTCTGCAGACGGCCCAAGAGGAACGCTTTCCTTACTTCTTTCCCAGGAGTATCGATGCTGCAGGGCGGCTCTGTCCGGCTCAAAGCTGGTCTGGTCTACTTTTCGCGGACTCAAGGGCTGTATTGATTGAGCGTGGGATTCTCTCTGTTCTAGCTCCGCGTTGGGCGCCTCGCCAAGTGTCGAGGCACTTCTAATCGATATTGGTGCAATTGGAAGAATAGGCTCATGATCTTCGTTTGAAGATGCCCAATAATTGTCATATTCTCTTGGCAAATAGGAGCTTTCCCTGCCTTGACCGTATGATGCACCGTCATCAAATTGGTTGGACAGCCGATCAGCATCCGAAGGCCTTGGGCTAAGACTCCTGACGATATCCTTCTCAAGTTTTTCGTTCATATCATCATGAGAGTCATCAGTGCTTATGCGAGGTAAAACATGTGGTTGAGAAATTGAGTGGGCATATCCTTCGGCAGCGACTTGATCCAAAATATTCGCATGGGGGGGAGGAAAGTAACCAGAGTTCTCGCGCGCGGAATCCAGCCGTGGTGTATCTTTTGCTGGAGGATATGGTGCATCGCTTGGCTCCGCTGATACTGGCCTGTTGACAACATCTGGCCGCAGTTGTGTCTCTTGCGGGGCTTTCCCGAGCGCCGGCAAAAGCCTGGGATCCAAAGTTGTTGTAGAATAGACATTGCCACCCGGGGCCATTGCAGGATCCGGCGTGGGAAGATTGTTGTTACCCAAATTGACCTCTGGGCTCTCGGAACGTGGAATTCCACTGATAGGAACCTCTCTTGAGGGAGTTTGCGTAATGCCATCGATAATCTGTTGGTCAGCTTGCGTAGGAGTGCTTGCTCGCTCCGTGGTAGCATAAGAAGTCCAACCACCTGGAAGCGATGGACGGAAAGTGGCTTCGCGTTCTGCAGTAGGACGTTGGGGGTGGAGAGGCTCATCATCAACCGTTGACGTAGGGCTTGGATCAGTAATGACTGCTTCCTGGCCGTGAATTGGCGCATCGGATCTCGCTACGTCAGGGGTCCTTGCAGGGCTGTTTCCAGGACTCGGCGTGCTAATATCACGTCGATGGCCTGGTTTGAACCCTGAGATGACAGGCTGGGGCTGGTGTATAACTGGTTCAGGTGAGGAACGTTCGTTTACGGCTTCCGGGATTGAAGGCGTCGAGAAGTCTCGATTGCCATTGTTTGGAGCAGCCGAGCTTGTAACACGGCTCATGATTGGGCTTATACCAGTTGTTCCAGTACTCTCACTATCGGTCCTTCTTACTCCGCTATCACTCCTTGAAGCTGGAGTCGGAGGGACTGAAGAGTCGTCCGTCCGATCAAAGGCTTGATGCACGACCGATCTAAAGCCGACAGAAGGTTGGTTATGAAGTGTGGGTTCGTCTTCTAGCCCCGATGTAGCAGGAGCAGCTGCCGGAGTTTGCCAAGTACTCTCGTTACCTTTGAACACCGGAGCTTCCGTTTCCTCTGATTTTGATCCGGAAAACATATCCATCCCAAATCCAGACAACCGATTCAAGTCGGGAAGCTTGGGGCTGACGGATTGCCCACGCGCCTCTTCAACATCGAGCTTAGTAGCGTCGGATACTTCTGGTCCTTGTGACATGTTGGGCTCTTTTATTTGTCCCCGAGGTCCTTGGTCGCTGACATTGAATCCATCAAACCCATATTCGCTTTTCCTTTCCCTGACAGGTTCAAGCATTGGCATTATCCGACGTCCGGCATCTGAGCCATCTTCCACCCCAGAGTTCGCTCTCCGTCGAGAACTGGTGCCCAGACTATCTGAACTTGACCTTTCTCTAAGATAAGGCTTTCCTGTAGACTCTGCACTATCGGTGTTTCGGGTGCCCAAGATCGAATCCATACTAGGTCTGCCAGATTCCATTGACTGCCGCTCCTCTTCAGCGCGACGGTATATGTCCGCAGGTCGAATGAACGGGAGAGCTTTGGAAGGTGAGGTGGGCGATTGTGCGGCTGGGCCAGGCGATGGCGTTCTACGATCGGCCCATGGCCTAGGGTTAGATGCCTCTCGGGGTCGTTGCATAATCGTAGACACATCAGGACGGGAGACTTGGCTCAAGCTGCTCTTTCTTGCAGGAAAAGTCGTGCCAACCGCGTCAGGTCCCGGTGCCGGTGAACCACGCGTTTCTAATGGAGGAGGAGCGGCGGAGGGAGAGTAGTCTCGTCGAGCTTGGTAATCGCTCGGGGTTCGAGTGTCGGAAGTTGGGGTAGGAGAGTAGACAGAACTCGACGCAAGAGAAGGAGCCTCGCCAGTATTCTTCCTCTCAGGTTTCTGCAGCTCATGTTGAGGGGATTCCGCGACAGGAGAAAAAATCTTATTGATTGGCTTCCGCAGGCCAGTCGCAGAAGGGGGTTGCTGGGTTGAGATTGAGAGCGACGGAGGGCCACTGGGGCCGCGTGAGGTTTGTGCACCAGTTATCTGTGAAAAGCTCCTGGCGGGACCAGATGAAGGAGCGGCTGCTATCGGAGGTGATGGCTGACGGGCAGTGGCATTTGAGAAATTCCTCTCCTCATCTGCATCGAATGAATTTGATCGTTCTCGTTGGGCACTTGCGCTAGGGAGTGCTGGTAACCCGCCATATGCCTTCTTGCCATTGTCAACAGGTGGAGGGGAGTTTGGCAGCCCTTGGCCTTGCTGTCGCAACCCCGTAGGTCTGGAAACCGGAGGTGACGGGAGGTCATATTCATCGTCTTCGTCGCCCCAATCGTCTCCTCCATAATCTGCGGGCTTTGCCTCTTGCCATTTCTTCGTCTTTTGTCGATTTACATTGGCTTTGTAGGATATGGACTGGGGGCTCCTATTGAAATGTTTAGTACTAGTATTGCCTGTGCGACGGAGGATATCAATATGCGCGATGATAAGAAGTATGAAAAGTGCGTGCGTACATGGCAGAGTCCTGGTCGAAGGTATTTGGAAATGGGCGCGACATTTAGGCTGTTGGCTCCAAGACCCGCAGTCTCTCTCGGTGGAGCTATTGAGATTGAGACCACATCGATGTTGATGGAGATGCTGGGGGTTGACGTGGAAGTGGAGGTTGGTGGCGCCTAGAATAAAATAGAATCTGGTGAATGGAAATGGTAGAAAAGAAAGAAAGCCAGATGTTGCTGGTGGGATGTGGTATTGCGCGTGTTCACAAAGGATCGCCAGCTTTCATTAACGTGTTTGGTCGTTTGTTTGGTGAGCTAAAAGTGAGGGTGGGGCAGGCCACCAGCCAAGGCTAAGGCCGTCACTACTGTACGGAGTAAGGTAGGGTAGCGGGGCGGGTAGGGGTAGGTACTACTCCGTAGGTACCTAGGGTACTCTAAGAGGGAATAAAAAGCCGGTATTTGTTTGCCTGCGCGAAGCCGTGGGATCAAAGGGGGAGAGAGGCAAGATTGCTGAGGAGGGGGATGACAATAATGAATGAGTACCTAGGTATCTAGGTAGGTAGGAACAAATTCTTGATCGACTAGTAACTAAGGTGTCTTGTCTTATTATGGCCCCATTACTGTAGAGATGGTGGTCCTGTCTTGAATTCACAGCTGAAGTTATTCGCACAATACGGTACCCCGCGGCTCAGCCACATCACACACATCATTACGGAGTACTATTCGGCCTTTCCAATCCAATTTCCAGAAGGCGAGGATCCAATCAGAAGTACACAAAGACTCCAATGCCACGTCTTAAATTCTTATCCGCGGCTGCAGCCAAATTTAGCTGGACTGCAGGTGGCATTTGCCTACCTTTCTGCCTTGTGGCCTTACGATGTAGTATTCTGAGATACCACGTCCTTTGTTCGACACACAGGCCAAAATCAGTCAACTCTGACCAACATCCAAACATCTGCGACTTCCCATTGCAATTCTCTTCCCCTTCGACCCGTCACTTTAAATCCTATTAATTAGAGATCCATCTCACACGCTCCTTCGCCATCGATATCGACTGTACATAATATCACAGACCCAGCTTCGATACCCGAGTCTCCGGAAACCTGTCCTGTCGAGTGCAAATACCTAGCCGCTATCATTGCACCTGAACGCGCCGAACGAGTACAATAGCGTATCTACGAGCGCCTACTACTCTACTTTCTGAGTATTGCGCATATCCTTCAAGATGGCTGTATCTTCGATTCAAGACCGAACCAACGAGTTCAGGTCGGTCCTCACCCAGTTCCAAAAGCGACAGGCATCATCCAAGGTTGGAGCGCAGAGACAATCGCTCCTTACAGATTCGCAGAAAGCTGCTGCGAATGGTAATGCGAATGGAGATGGAAAGCCAAGAAGATCCGAATTTGCGAGGAGGGCCGCTGAGATAGGAAGGGGGATTGGAGGAACCATGAGCAAATTAGAAAAGCTGGCACAATGTAGGCCTTTCCCCTTTGCTAGTGTAAATTCTCATTTACTAACAAAGCACAGTGGCCAAGCGGAAAACACTGTTTGATGATCGGCCTGTCGAGATCAACGAATTGACCTTTATCATCAAACAAGACCTTTCATCCCTCAACCAGCAGATATCCTCCCTACAGACCCTATCCCGTGCTCAACATCCCAAAGCCGACCAAGAAGGAGAGCACAACAAGAATGTGGTCTTCATGTTACAAGGCAAACTCACAGATGTATCCGTAAATTTCAAAGATGTACTAGAAGTCCGAACACAGAATATACAGGCCTCGCGGTCGCGAACAGAAAACTTCGTATCCTCAGTATCAGCAAATACCGCGCCGCAAATATCACAATCCGCCTCCCCATTATACAGCACACCAAACCGAGGCTCCCCAGGACCAGGTCAAGATCTATTATCCTTAAACCCAGTAGGTGATCAGCAACTTCTGATGATGGAAGAAGCACAGCCTCAAAATACGTATATCCATCAAAGAGGCGAGGCTATCGAGGCCATCGAACGGACAATCAGCGAACTCGGTGGGATTTTTGGGCAATTGGCATCCATGGTCTCGGAGCAGAGTGAAATGATCCAGCGGATCGACGCCAACACTGAGGATGTGGTAGACAACGTACAAGGTGCTCAAAGAGAGCTGCTAAAGTACTGGTCGCGGGTATCTAGCAATCGCTGGCTGATTGCGAAGATGTTTGGTGTTCTTATGATCTTCTTTTTGTGAGTATTCAATTTTGCTATCCTGAGTAATGGGCTAACTCTCAATAGACTTTGGGTTCTAATAGCAGGATAGACCGCATCCTAGCATGCATTGGGTGTTTGTAATATTATTGTAGAAAGTATACTTCGATTATACAAATTTTAATGCAGTAGTCCCTGGGCCCCTTTTGTCACTTGTGCCACTTCTTGCTGTAGCACCGTCTTCTTACCATCAGTTTTAGGTTGATCGGGGATATGATGAATTGTGCAAATATCGTCATCAGATGATTTTGCGAGTCATATTCACGATCGCCTGCCCTGCGCTGCCCTGAATTCTGGATTTACGCGCTCCAATAGTATTGCGAGCCTACCTAGGGACATAGCAAGGGGGCCGCGCTTCATGTCCTGCATTACCCCAGACCCCGCAAAGTTTATATCAAGTTCTCTCATTACTGGTATCATTGCCCTGGCCCGGACCTCTTATGAATTTCTCCGTAGTGTGGAGCATCCGGAAGAAAACTTCATCTTAATATGTAGCTCATGCTAGATCCTTCCTCGGGAGAAGTGCAAGTTATTTCTACAAGACAAGTTCCCCACTCACATCCTGAGAGAAGGTTTCACGCGCCCCAATCCGTGGTCTAGCATAAGTTGTATTTCCATCTGTTCTGTAGGGGCAAAATAAGTTCACATTACAGTCCTCCTCAATTGCCATTTTGAAATCATCACAAGCACATTTAGTGGTCCAACTTTGTAATAAATTACAGAGTTGTATGTCCGAATATCATTTCACACTTTGCACTTCTATTGCTGCGGATCAAAGGTGCCTTGTTCTTTAGGATGAAGATCTCTCGGGCTGTGGTCTATCTAGGAGGAAATACCTCTTCTCGTACTTTTCAATTCATCCCATCTTGTATAATGATTCGCAGTGCTACCTCTCGTACAGTTCCTTCAAAACGATATAAGAACTATCATATCCTCATCTTCATATTGGTTAAGTTCACAAAAAAGACGCATTATCTGCTTAATCTTCCCAACATGTTCTCAGCCCTCCCCTTCTCTTGGCCTCCCTTGTAACCTCCGTCCACAGTGCAACGCTCAACGTCTCAACCATAGGCGCCAATGCATCCAGTCCTCTTCTCTACGGCATGATGTTCAGGTACACACTTTACAACCCTTCCCTTTCCCGACACCCACTAATAGCTTTCTAGGACATCAATAATTCTGGTCCTTGCCTCAAATCCCATGCTAAAAAAGCTTTATGACACATACTAGGCGACGGCGGTATCCACGGCCAACTCCTCAAAAACAACGGATTCCAGGCGACTCCCCAGGCCTAACAGCCTACGCATCCGTAGCGGCACCAGCCTTTCCCAAGACACCACCGTCAACCTCACAACCGCCATACAACCCTCCCTAAAAATATCCGTACCCTCCGGCACCACCGCCTCCGTCCGGTTCTCTAACTCAGGCTACGATGGCGTGCCGGTCGACGCCGGCACATACGCAAACTGTTTCTACATCAAAGGAAACTATTCCGGCACCGTCACGCTACAGCTCGTTGGCTCTACTTCTGGTACTGTGTTTGCTAGTCATGATGTTACGTTTACGAGTAGTACTGCGTGGACGTATGTCGAAACTGGCTTCACGGCGAGCCCGGATGGGAGGCATCTGTGGCAGCTGCTTTTTGATGGGAGTAAAGTTGCGGGGTCGTCGTTGTGGTTTGATCTCGTGCAGTTGTTTCCGGAAACGTATCATGGGAGGTTTAATGGCATATGTAATGATGTGGGAGAGTTTCTTGAAGCTATTGGGGGAAGTTTCTTGAGGTTTCCTGGTGGGAATAATTTGTAAGTTAAGTTCTTGTTCTTTCAAATTTCAGAGGAGTTTGATAAGAGGGTGCAGGGAAGGCGAATCACTTGGTGCTCGCTGGAAGTGGAATGAGACGATTGGGCCGCTGGAGAATAGACCTGGTCGTCAGGGTACGCTCTCTACGAAGCTCTTACGATAGCAATGCTGACTGACTGGAAGGCGATTGGAGTTATCCAAACACGGATGCTCTTGGTAAAATACCCAACCCCTTTCCCAATACCAGCTAACTAACCATCTTCAGGTCTCATGGAATACCTCCAACGGTGCGATGACATGTCCCTAACCCCAGTCCTAGCAATATGGTCCGGCCTCTCACTCGGCGCGGCATAATATCCGGCACAGCCCTAACCTCCTACGTGGACGACGCGCTCAACGAGCTCGAATTCCTGCTCGGCTCCACCTCAACCACCTCCGGCGCTCTCCGCGCCTCCTATGGGCACCCAGCACCGTACACCATCCCCTACATCGAAATCGGCAACGAAGATAACGTCTCCTCGGGCTGCTCCACCTACGCGTCCCGCTTCACGGCCTTCTACAACGCCATCCACGCCGCCTATCCACGCCGCCTATCCTTCGATCCAAATCATCGCTTCCACGAGCGAGGCCTCGTGCTTACCGAGTCCGTTACCGTCGGGAGTTTGGACCGATATCCATCATTATGAATCCCCGTCTAGCTTTGTTTCATTGTTCACTGAATTCAACAACTATCCCCGTACCACCGGCTACGGGATCTTCGTCGGCGAGTACGCAAACACCGAAACTGATTCCGGCACACAACTCTGGTCAAACGCAAGTCCCCTTTCTACCCATCCCATCCCATCCCCTGCTCCACTCCTAACGAGCAAAAACAGGTCCAAGGCGCCGTCTCCGAAGCAGTCTACATGATCAGCCTAGAACGCACCTCAGACCTTGTAAAACTAGCCTCCTACGCCCCCCCCCCCCCCCTGCTCGAACACTTCGGCCTCTCCACGGCGCCCAACTCCCTCACCGGCTCCGTCTCCTACTACATACAAAAGCTCTTCGCGAGCGCGCGCGGCGACACCATCA